>PVLC010035862.1:0-16091 GCA_004027655.1 Graphiurus murinus | reverse complement strand
GCCTGCAAGAAACACACCTTACAAGCAAAGATTCCCACAAACTAAAGGTGAAGGGCTGGAGTAAGGTAATCCATGCCAATGGAACTCGGAGACAAGCAGGAGTAGCAACTATGATATCAGATAAACTAGACTTCAAACTCAAGCTTACCAGAAGAGACAAAGCAGGTCATTTTTTACTAGTAAAAGGAACAATCCAGCATACTTGTAATTCTAGTACTTGGGAGTTCAAGACAGAAGGAGCATAGATTTGTGTACAACTTCAACAATTCAGAGAGGCCCTCTACAACTTAGTGAGACCTTGTTTCAAATAAATAAATAAGAGCTTGGGGTATAGCTAGGTGGTAGAATGCCTCTGGGTTCAATCCCCAATACCACAAAAGAAGGATAGAAGGAAGGAAGGAAGGAAGGAAGGAAGGAAGGAAGGAAGGAAGGAAGGAAGGAAACTCTACAATGTCTTTTCACCATTTTTCCATGTCCTTCACAAAGCCTGTGTTGCGTTCATTGAACATGTAATGAATGCTGGGCCTTTTGTGCCTACAAATTACTGTTGCGGAAATGGATTCTGAGAAAAATATTCGCATCCGCTTTAGAGGAGTAAGTGAGAGAGGCACATGGAGCAATGGTATCTCCAGAAGGCAGCCTGTCTTCAACTTAGACTTGACTTGGCAAGTGCATGGCCAGTACAAAAGAGAGGCCCTTGAACCACATTCCCATTCCCAAGGACAGTCAAAGCACACAAGCAAGGAAAGAAACACGCATAGAGAATTGGCAATTACAGAGTATATGGTATTTGGGAAAGACGGTATGGGGTCACTCTGCAAATATATGGTGACAAAGCATACTCCTGTTAAAGTGAACTATAATAACCAAACATGCAGAAATGAAGCATTTTCTGTAAAAAATGTAGTTAAGGGCCCTGGTAGATGATTTTTCTCATGTTAAACGTGCAATATATGGTTGTCATTCAGTATATAAGGCAGTCTCAGTTCATCTCCATCAATGTTTTCATAAAATTTTATATATTGTTAAGGGAATCTGTACTTTGCTGAGTTATATAAAAGTAAAATTTCTCATCTATACTCTGAAAACTAGAGTGAGCACACTAGGTACATAGCATATCTACTTTTTCATGTAGGATGAGATAATATTACGCAATTCATTCACCAAATACACATTGAACTTTTAATAGATGGTGAGCACATTTCTAAGTGCTGTGAATGTAATACTAAAAAAGTCAGAAAAATAAATTGGTATCCTAATGAGGTTGGATAATTATGAGACAAATATATTAAAAAGCAAGATTCTTTCTGTGATAAGTTAAATAAAGAAAATGAAGCAGGATATATCAAAGTCAGTGGTGATAGTTAATTTAGATATAAAGGTCAGGGAAAAACAAGGAATGAGTTGGCATACCATAAGCCATAGAATAAAGATGATTGATAAGAATATCAACCCACGGAAGCCCCGAGTTGGCCCCCCAAAATTACTTGTCAAACCAAATTGGAAAGGAGTAGTGGTAATTTCCCAATTCAGAAGAAAGATACAGTAGATAGTGTAGAGATCAAGAATCAGGAGACATGGAAAAAAAATATGACGATGACAACTAACTTAGCATATCTTCAACACAATAGATATTTCCATAGGTATGTTTTCTTTATGTTATCCCCACACTGGTAACATCAGGGAGGTTGTTATTATTATCCTCACTTTACATGTAAGGAAAATGAAGCTCAGAACTCTCCTATGACATATCTTTGGGTTGCACAACTAGCCAATGGTAAGGTGAGGTCTAGAACAGGATCCAGCACATTACAATAGCAGGTATTATCCAGTCAGCCACCTGCTTTTGCACATGAAGTTTCTATGGTGCCCAGCCTCATCATTCATTTACCTATTTACCTGTTTTCATGCCACAACAGCAGAGCTGTGTGGTTGCAACAAAATAAATAGCCTGCAAAGCCAGAGGTATTTACTATAGGACTTTTTCTGGAAAATAATAGTCAATTCTGATGTAGAACAAATGTTTGCTAATTCTGAGTTCAGTTCACCTCCTGCCCATAGAACTAAAACAACTAATAAGCTATTTCATGTTTGTTAATCTTCACTCCTAACTAGAAGATTGAATCCTTGAGGAAAAGATGATATTTTAAGTGTAACACCCTAGGAAAAAGTGAAGGGGTATTATAAACAGTTTTTATCATGACTTGGATTACATTTAAAAATAAGAGTTAGGTCATATAAACTATTTTGCATATATTAGCTTATTTTTCCCATCAAATGCATCTATTCCTTCCTATGCCATTTTTTTCTTGGGTATACATATTACATTTTTAGCACTCTAAAAGGATCACCAGCTTGCATTTGTGTAGTGAAAATCACAGATGTAACTCTTAATCAAGGTATCATTTTGTGATGACTACCACTTCTCAAAGATACCTTAGAAAATGGACCAGAATGATAAATCAAAGAAAGTAACTCAATTCTATATCTTAAGAAAAAAATTGATTATTATTTATTCAATTTCATCACTAGGAGATTATTTCTAATATCTAAATTTTACACAAAATATGATTACTAAAGAGAACATTCCCTAGTTTATCATCAATCACTTGATTTGTCATCAAATGTTAAATTCTTCTCCAACAATCTATTGTTGTGTAATAAATCTCCCCAAAATTTATGACTTAAAATAACGACCCTCTTTTTTATTTTCTATGCTTAGCATGGTGGTATTTGCTTCCTGTGTGCTTTTAACTGTACAGTAAGTAAGACTGGAGTTACATGTAAGTTTCTACAATCATATGCCTGGTGGTGAATGCATGGCATGGGTTGGTATCAAGTCTGAGACTGAAACACCTTCCAGGGCCTTGCCGTGTAACTTGTGCTCCCTCTCAGCATGGCACAGGACTCCCAAGAGCAGAAAGTGGAACAGGCCAGGTTCCATAGCCAGAGGGCTCCCTTTGTTGTAATTTATTAGAAGAGGAATCAAGGAGCAAAAAGATTTAAGCTTCTTGGATGTGACCCCTAAGGTATAGGGTCCTTGGTTTCTGGTCCCTCTCTCAGTCTAAAGTATAAACTAAAGAAACAATTTTTCTGACTACTTCTTCCCTGTCCCCACCACTCCCAACCACACACATACACACACACACACACACACACACACACACACACACACACACACATACAATGGTAGATCATGTACAGAATTATATTTAGTGGCACTCTTTAGGAAAAGGGAGAAATGAAAGGCAAATTTCAGGGCCATAACAATGTTGAAATGCACTCCTGAGAGTGATTATTTCAGAGTTTTGATCTGTGCTCCATGTTCCCGACTCTTTTCTGTGAGACATGGTTTTATTTTTCTTTGGTAAGAGGAATCAAACACAAGGGTATTTTACCTCTGAATGACACCAACAGCCCTTTTTAAAATAATTTTTATTTATTTTATTTTTGAAATAGGGTCTTGATAAGTTGCTGAGGATCTCACTAAGTTGCTGAAGCTAGTCTCCAGCCTATGACCCTCCTGTCTCAGCCTCCCAGGTCCCGAGATTACAGGCTTGCACCACCATGCCTGGTGCTGTGAAACATTTTAAAAGAAAATTAACTATGCAAGTTAGTAGTCTTCTCATTCTGCTTTGTCATGCCCTTTTCACTTTACATCATCCTTCTTCCCTTTTTTCCCTGGAGGTAGTTCTTCTACCATACATTTATTTTAAAACCATGATGGATTCATCTTTTATGTGGGTTCCTCCAGTAGATTAAGCCAAATCACAAATCGCTTTGAGAAGTGCCCTTCTTTTCTCTACCTTGGCTATCTTATGAAGCTACTAATGGAAAACAAACTTAAGAGTCTTTGAATCACTATTGTTTAGTGGAGCACAGCTGCAAGGCAAACCCCCATGATCCTCAGAGGCCCCTTTATTTGTCTTAAGGTTTTTATGAGACACTGCAGAGATTGTTCTTCGGGTCATAGGATATCCTACTCTGCATGTGGTCTTTGACCATTTTTTATTTTAAGAGTCATTTGCTGTCTATAGAGGCTGGAAATGGGAAACAATTTTAATTTGGAATACAGAAAGACCTGAATTCTTGCTGTATAACATTTTACTAACACATGGGCTCGAAATCATAGCTAGATTCTTAAGATGAGCAGTTGCATTTCCTAACTAAGACATTATCACAAGTGCCGCTGTAGTCAGAATTTGTACCACTACACATGTGTCCTCTTTCCTTCTGCAGCTAGAAATGGCCCCTAACTTTCACTTAAGCCCCACCCCGACAGCTTTCTTGAGACATTCCAACTTTCACTCATAGTTCCTTCAAGACCTTTTCAGTTTCTTCCCATCACTTGATCCCAAAGCCAATGTCAATTCTTTTTTTTATAAACTATAACAGCGCACTACTTGTGGCATTGTGATCTATTTCTTAAAGACAAGTGAACTCAAAACTAGTGGCCTTAGTCAAGCATCTTTGTATTATTATCTCTCATAGTTCAGTATACAAACTGGACTAACCTTGGTAGTTCTAACTCAATATCCTTTGGACAGCTGCACCTGGATAATTGATAGGTGCAAGTCATTCCCTTTGCTTCCAACACACATGCCTGGCTGTGAGCTGGAGCTGCAGCTGGAGCTGACTGCTGAACCATGTGTGCATGGCCTCACCATGTAGCTTGGGCTTCTTTATGGCATGACTGAATTCTAAGAGGAAATGTCCCAAGAAACAGGAGATAGAATGAATCCTTTTCTTAGACCCTGACCCCAGAAGCTTGTAGAGTGTTACTTCTGTCTGACTCGATTGATCAAGCAGTAACAGATTCTAGATTCAAGGGGAGGATACTTAGGCCCCACTGCATGCTTGAATTGGAGAGTAATTTTTTTTAAACTTTCACAAGTCCCTGCTATGTTACAGAGACAAGTTTATGCACCATTAGGTGTTACAAGAATGAATAATTCACAGCTCATCTCCTTGGGAAGACCCCATTATAAAATGGCTTTTAACTGTGTCAAATTAATTAAGCTGCCCCTTTCCAGAATCTCCTTCCTTATATTAATCCAGATTAGGGTTTGGCACAAGGATAACTGGTCACGATTTAGAATGTGGAAATATGACAGCAGTTCTTACCTTCCAGATGTTGCTTAAAGGAGACAAAACCATGGCCAGTTTGCATGTTGCTGCTGTTATGCTGATCCTACTGGCAGCATTGGCCTGAGGTTGTGCAGGCTGCTCCTTCACCCCCTGCTAGCAGACCTCTTTCATCTTCTCCAAGATCTGTACCAGGTAAGATGTCACTTATGACAAAGGCCATCAGCTGTGTAGGCCCCAACACTGCTGAGGTTGGAGGCAGATGTGGGCCCATTTTCCTAAGGATGATAGTTTTCCTTATAGATTCCAGTTCATCCAGTCCCCAGTTTCACTTCCGTACCTGTGCTTTGCTGACCTTCCATAACTCGAGTTCCATGGCTGGATGCTAAGCCAACAGCTTCCCTGAGATTTCCTCACCTCTCCCCCTGACACACACTCAGAAATCCTTTATTTCATAGTACTCATAGTGGGCCTGCATCCATGCTTGGGCTCAAACTAATGCAGTAAGGCACAATGAGTTAATTGAAATATTGTCATAATGCAGAATAGTATGTGCTATCAGGTAAACATATGCAAAGGAGTTAACTAACTGAAAAACAAGTAAACCGTTCAGAGGTGACATTTTCCTGGGACTTTTTATTTCTTCACAATGCAAAAGAGTCAGAATGACACTCAAGGTGTGACAAACAGCATTGATTCCACCGACTCTGTAGAAATTGACTTTGAATAAATCACCCCGGTTCACTGTGACTGCAACTTTCTTCTATCCTCGCTTTGGTAGCCTACGCGTTCTCTGTTTACCTTGGATGAACTTCCATCTGGTCAGGAAATCCTCGGGATTCGTAACACCTTACTCACAGACCCTCCTGCTTTATTTCCAGAGTCTCTATAGAGAGCTGCTGTTTATTCCTGGCCATGCCAAAGCCAGGATGGAGAATCTTAATGACTTCCTCCTTCTTCCTGAGCTGACTCTTCATGACTCTGCTTGATTGCCCTATTTGTGGTAAATTCCCAGAACTTCAGGCACAGCACACCCATGCACAAATGTGAGTGCATCTTTAAAAAGCATTTTCTCAAAGAGAGCATCAATCATTTCTCAAGACAAATAAAAGAGTCCTGCTGTTAGGGAAGAGATACATACGAGATGGTAATCTCTAAATTTTAATCTCCATTATGTCACAAGTCAACTCTTGGGCTCTGCGCAACCCAGGTAATGTCTATGAGCCTCAATTTTCACAACTGTAAAATACATAATATTGTCCTTAGCACTTGTTATTGGAGGCAGTGTTGCTGTTGTTACTTGAATTAAATATAAAATTTATTCCTTTATTTGATGCTGGCTTTAGTTTCCATTTATTAGTGTTAGACAATAAAATACTTGACAGTGTAATGATCTAGTGTTTCGCGCTTCAATCACAAATTTTGATCTCTTGCAGGGTCATTGAAGGTAAGAAAGGATGTACATAACACAGTTCAGATAGTGTCTGGGATATTACAGGTTTTACTTATTAGAAATCTGTAAGTATCAATGTAAGGTGGTTGAGATGCTGATAAAATAATGGGAGTATCCAGGTGTGGTGGCACACACTTGTAATCCCAGTATTTGGTTGGCTGAGACAGGAGGATCACAGGTTTGAATCCAGCCTCAGCAACTTAGTGAGGTCCTCAACAACTTAGGAATACCCAGTTTCAAAATAAAATATGAGGAGGGCTCAGGCTATAGCACAGAGAAATAATGCCCCTGTGTTCAATTCCCAGTACCATGAAGGAAGGAAGGAAGGAAGGAAGGAAGGAAGGAAGGAAGGAAGGAAGGAAGGAAGGAAAGAAGGAAAGAAAGAAAGAAAGAAAGAAAGAAAGAAAGAAAGAAAGAAAGAAAGAAAGAAAGAAAGAAAGAGGAGGGACAGAGGAAGGGAAGGAGAGCGAGAGAGAGAGCGAGAGAGAGAGAGAGAGAGAGAGAGAGAGAGAGAGAGAGAGAGAGAGAGAGAGACCTTATCTCATTGAGACCAGGAGAAAATATAGTAAAATTTGCACATCTAACTATGATCTATGATGTATCAATAATGTCATTTTATCAGTAGCTATGGTCACTCAATTTTCACTTTGTGTGTGTGTGTGTGTGTGTGGCCAAGCAGATGGAGACACTTTGGTGTTAATCTCATGTCTGTGTTAGGAAGTTCTGTGACCCTGAATGAGGCTTCTCTCTGGTGCTCATTTTCTAAATCCTGGAATACAGGAGGTGGACCAGATAATTTCTCAAGTGATACTCAGCTTTAGCAGTGAGCAGATAACCTAGTTATCTAGGTTTCTTTAAAGTACTTAAGGAAAAGCTAGAAGTGTTTCTTCAGGAAATGATTTTGCATTCTACATTTTAATAAAAAAAAAAAAGTCTGGCACACATGACTGCTCTTTTAACAGACACGCAATCTTTGTGATTTTGCAAAGGCTAAAAATAGTCTCTGTTAAAAAAATAAGAGTCACATTGTTTATAAATAGCAAGCCTTCAACTCTGGGGCATGTTGGGTCAGAAAGAGCAGTTTAAACAGAAGTGTTGAGTGAAAGTATGTCTCTTTATCTGCTTTGGCAAGTGTCTAGCTGCAAGATTTAGAGCTATTGAGTTAGCTAGAAGAAAAATATGGGGATAAAGAATTAATAATTACCCAATATATTAAGTAAAGGAAGAAGCATCTTATAATTATTCCTCTTAGTTGGCCACGGTGGTACAAGCCTGTCATCCCAGAAATTGAGAAGTTGAGACAGGAGGATTGCAGGCTCAAAGCCAGCCTCAGCAACTTAGTGAGTCCTTCCTCCAGGTAAGTGAGACACTGTTTCAAAATCAAAAAAAAAAAAAAAAAAAAAAAGAAAGAAAGAAAGAAAGAAAGAAAGAAAGAAAGAAATAGGGCTGGGGATATATCTCAAGGGTACAATGTTCCTGGGTGCAATCCCCAGTAGCATCTAAAAAAAAAAAAAAAAATCACCAAGCAAGTGCCTTTCTGCCTAACTTGTCACCTCCTTTTTATCAAGTTGATCTAAATGCAAATGTGATACAGGGGAACTGAGATGCCTAGGTAGAGACACTCAGGGATTAATTAATTAGTTAACTAATAATATATTCAGCAGAGACCTCAAGCAGTGTGCCCTGGAATGAACTGTAGCAGAAATACAGTCCTTGGTGTCAGGACACAGACTCTGATCAGTAAGCTATGATTACATATAATTAAATATGAGAAACATAGAGCTCCCAAAGAATCATAACATTCATTTCTTTTCCTTTTTTCTTTTTTTGGTGGTGGGGATTGAAACTAGGGGCATTTTATCTCCAAGCTAAACCCCCAGGGTTTTTACATTTTATTTTGAAACAGAGTCTCGCTTAGTTGCTGAGACTGGCCTTGAACTTGAAATCCTCCTTTCTCAGCTTCCTAAGTAATGGGATTACAGATGTGTGCCACCACACCTGCCTTATAACATTGATTCTTAAACATTCACCAATCCTAATAGTAGCTTAGATCTCCAAATGGTAGCTTCGATCTGGGTGATGGTATTTCATGAGAATTTTACTTTTACTCGTTCATTTGTTTTAATATATTCTTATTGGTGCATTGTAATTATGCATCACAATGAGATTCAAAGTGGTGGAAACATAGGTGAATGTAGTACTTGATACTTTTTATCTGAATATATATGACTTTTACAAACCTTATGGAATACACAAAATAAATTCTCCAAGAGCCAATTTACTAAAACAGATGTAATGCAGTCCATTTCAGATTATAAATACATGGTTACATGGATTTTTTTTTAGAATAATTTGGTAGTATTTTCAATAGAATTTATTCTTTAAAGCAGTTTTAAATTTACAGAAAAAATGAGTAAAAAGTTCTGACAGTTCTTATATATAATCTTACACCACTCCCCTAGCTTCTCTAGTTATTAATATCTTGCATTAATATGGTATGATATTTGTAATTGATGAGCCCATATTAATACATCATTATTAATTAAAGTTTGTAGTTCACGTTAGGGTTCATTCTTGGTGTATAGTCTATGGGTTTTGACAAACATGTAATGATATGCATCTGCTACTACAGTATACATGATATAGTTTTGCTGCTCTGAACTCTTTCTGTGTTCAAACTATTCTTCCTAGCCTATCCTCTCTGGATCTATGGAAACTGATAATTTTTTTTACTGGATTTTTTATTTTGCCTTTCCACAATACTACATAGTTGAAACATTATGTCATGTTTTTCAGATTGGCTTCTTTCACTTACCAATATGAGCTAAATGTTTCTTTTTGTTTTTGAGGTGTTTGATTCACCAATATTTTTAAATCTCCAAATAATATTCCATTGTTTAGATGTTCCACATTTACTAATCTATCTTCTGAAGGACATCTGATTTATTCTCAGGTTTTGGCAACTATAGCTAAAGTTACTATAAACATCTGTGTGCATTTTTCGGTGAGGACAACAGTTTTCAACTGATTCTCTTAAATGAATGACAAGGAGATTATTACCGAACTCTATGGTAAGAGCATGTTTTGTTAAAGAAAACAGCTATCTTCTAAAGTGGTTGTATCATTTTATATTCCCACCATCAGTCGATGAATTCCTGGTGTTCCACATCCTATCCACGCTGGGTGTTGTCCATGTTCTGGATTTTGTCCATTCTGATAGGTATGCAGTGATATGTCCTTGTTTTAACTTGCAATTCCTCATTGACATATTATGTTTATCATATTTTAATATGATTGTTATGTATATATATATATATGTATATATATATATATCTTTGGTGATTTATCTTTTACTCATTTTAATGCAGATATTTGTTTCCTTAATGGTGAATTTAAAATAGCACTTTGGATACTAGTTCTTTATTGGATATGAGTTTTCATAGATTTCTTTTTTTCATCTGATCAGTTTCTTTTGTAGAACAGAAGGGTTTTTTCCTTAATTTTTATAAATTCTAACTTATTTTCCTTTTATGGATCATGTTTCTGATGTTGTATCTATAAAGTTGTTGTTACACCCAATGTTATCTACATTTTCTTCAATGTTGTAATCTAAGAGTTTTATAGTTTTGCATTTTACTTTTAGATCTATGATCCATTTTGTTTTTATTTTTTATTTTTTTTATTTTTTTATTTTTTTATTTTTTGGTACTGGGGATTGAACCCGGGGTATTGCACCTCTGAGCTACATCCTCAGTACTATTTTTTTTTTTTTTTTTTTTTTTGCAGTACTGGGATTGAACTCGGGCATTCTACCTCTGAGCTATACCCCCAGCCCTATTTTTTATTCTTTACTTTGAAACAGGGTCTCACTAAGTTGTGGAGTGCCTCACTAGGTAGCTGAGGCTGGCCGCAAACCCGGATCCTCTGGTCTCAGCCTCCCAAATGCTGGGATTACAAGCGTGCGCCACCACGCCCAGTACTATTTTTTAATTCTTTATTTTGAAACAGGGTCTTGCTAAGTTGCAGAGGGCTCCCTATGTAGCTGGGGCTGGCTGCAAACTTGCGATCCTCCTGTCTCAGCCTCCCAAGTACTGGGATTACAAGCATGCGCCAGACACCTGGCTTCTATGAGGCTTCTATGATCCATTTTGACTTAATTTTTGTGGAGAGTAGAAGGACTGTGTCTAGATATTTGTTTCCTTTTTTTTATTGGGGATGCCCATTTGTTCTAAGCATCATGTGCTGAACAGACTGTCTTTTCTCTATAGAGTTGCCTTTGTCTTTTGTCAAAGATCAGCTGATTATATTGCGTGAGTGTATTCAGAACTTGATTTTATGTCCATTGAATGTATTTGTCTATTCTTTTGCCTATACCATACTGCCTTGATTACTGTAGATTTATAGTAAGTCATAGACTCAGGTAGTATAAATCCTCTGGCTATTTTTCTCTTTCAATGTTGTTTTGAAAATTGTAGGTCTTTTGCCTCTCTGCATGAAGTTTTGCATGACTTTTAAATATGACAAAACAGCTTTTTGAGATTTATATTGTGATGAGTCTTTGTAAAGTTGGGTAAAAACAGAATCCTGGCAATATTAACTCTTCCTGTCCAGGCACATGGGATTATCTCTCCATTTATCTAGAATTTTTGTCATGATTTATTTTTTCAGACTTACACACAAATATTGCATCTATACATTACTACATACATTTGCAGCAAATGTACAGCCCTGGATCATCTTTGTTGCAATTATTAAAAATCAGAAGGAAAGATGCAATGAAGTGGTGAGGGCTTGCATTTGAGAGGCACATAAAAAGCTACGGTAGTACCATGTCAAACAAGACCAATCCTTCAGGGGGTTGATGGAAAAACACTAGCTCATCAGGATGATGACAGATGAGAAGTGTATTAACTAGAGAAGTGTTTGGGGACCTTGCAGACTAGGTATCTGTGTGTGTGTGTGTGTGTGTGTGTGTGTGTGTGTGTGTGTGTGTGTGTGGTGGAAGGTTGGAGGATACTTGAAGGCATTTTGGAGACATTGGGGAAACTAGAACATTCAAAGGGTAAGTATATAACTTTTGCTGCAAGATTTCTGATAATCCAAGGGGAGGAAAGTCTCCCACAATGAGAACGTAAGGTGTACGGGCAGAGTTAATGAGGTGTCAGATTGATTTAAGGAATGTAACAAGATTGATTGGCTGTTGCATACAGGGGCAATGATTTGTAAGGCTATAGGTATGAAAGAACACTGCTGATTTTGCAGACAGAATCTGCATCCCCGGCTCTTCTTGCATTGCTGTCCTTTCAAAAATATCTTGAGAGGGTACATCCTCAGATAAGTCATTCTGGTATTTATTTATCCAGTCACTCTTTATGTGGGCCATTCTGCACCCTGAGTACTACTGTAGATGCTAGGGGATAGCAGATGAAGAAGCCAGTGGAAGTCCTTCCCTAAAGTTCTGTAGACTGTTCCCATTGTCACCTGTCTGCCTCAGATGACCTGACTCCATGCTACAGAACTCTCTTTGTATTAATATACTTTTACTAGTGCTTTGTAGCCATACATCATAGTGAGATTTAGCGTGATAGAAACAGGCACTTACATTTCACCCAGGGCATTTCCTCCCACTTTTTCCTTTCCATTTATTTCAAAGAGAAACTCAGAATTCCTTCTTTTATTTGTTAACATAACATTTCTTTAAATCACCTCCCTTCCCTCTCCACCACTTAATCACTGGACTCTGAATTATATTTTCCCCTTTCATTCAAGAATAGCAGACACATCAGTTTGCATCTGCAGCACCATAAAAGCTTAAGTAGAGAATATCTTGTGTTCTTTGTAGAGTAGGGGGCAGGATTTGAGTCAGTATTTGACATTTGTATTTTACAAATATATCCATCTTTTGGGGGGTTTGTTTTGTATGTGAGTGTGTGTGTGTGTACGTATGTGTGTGTGTATGTGTGTGTGTGTGTGTGTGTGTGTTGAAGGTTAAACATATTTCCATCTCAGAATGGGATAAGAGAAGGTTCCATAGGAAGGGTGGGCCCATTCTTCAAACACATCATGTGGGGAAAGGGTACTGATTGAATTGGACATAAGGGAGCTACTGGAGAGTCCAGACTGACTCTAGATCAAGTGCCAAACACCTAGGGCATCCCACACACAGGAAAGGCTTGCAAAATTCTCAAGCCATAAGCCTACCCTGAGTTTACTTGCAGTATTTCCTTGAACTCCCAAAACAGTGTTGCTATGCTTTGGATGTAGTTTGAATGCATTGTCTAAGGGTTCACGTGTTGGAGGTTTGGCCTCTATGATGGCCGAGTGAGATGATGTGAGTTGGATGAACCAAAGGCCAGTGTTAATAGTCTCTGTGACCCTTGTCATCTATTCTGAAAGGCTGTGCTAAAAGTCACAGATCATGGGTGCCACACTCTCTCAGGAAAGGGTGCTAATTCTGGCTCTATGCCTCCATGAGGTGTTTCCTAACCTTTCTGCACCTGAATTCCCCAGACTGTAAATGGGAATGTGTATGTGCCAGATCTATTATATGAATTAAAATTAAATTTTTATATAGCAGATACATGGCACATCATAAACAATACATAGCAGTTGCCTTATCATTAAACACAATAACCATTCTAAGGGAGTTGAATAAAATCTTTCTTTAATGAGTTGATTAAAGATTCAAAAAAACTTCTTTTTGACTTATACTCAAAAAATCCTCTGTCGATGCTTGAAGAAGTACTGAAATGTGAAGGCAGCCATTGTTTTGCTCAGAATTTATAAATGTGCAGAGTTGACTATGTCAGACAAAATGGTCTGCTCCCTGGTGCTTATCACTGCAGACAGGATTATTCTGTCATAGAAGCAGAAGGCTCAGTTCAGGGAAATACGCATCATTCTGAAAAACGGAATAATATGACAAATAACATTTTAGGAATGGAGGGGCACAGAGACCCAAGCATGTTGATGGAAGTGCAGATCTTGTGAAAAGGAAGTTTGGAGAGGAATACACTACGATTTTCAGACGGAATCAACGGGGACACTTGAGTAAGTACAAGGTGTCCTTGGCCAGCACATTGTGTCACGCTTCTCAAATGATGGCATCTGCAACATTTATTTTTCCCTGGATGCTTCTTTTGAGGGAGCTGGTGGAATTCCTCATTGTGTTCCCTAATTTCAATAAGAATACATCCGGTCCAGCTCCTGAGAGCTTCTACATTTCATTGCATTCTGCGAGAAATGATGAGAAGTCAATCTTTTTATATTTACTGCTCTGAAAATGAGGCATGCAACTAAAAGCACTTTTTTTTTTTCTGGAAGAAAATAATTTTATGAATATGACTCTCAGCTTAAATTATACTGAAGAATAAGAATCTATAATTAGTTTTCTAATGCAATTGTGCTTTCTGAGACTATAGGTCCCCCTCCCCAATGTCTCTCAAAAAAAGTAATTACAAAAATAATTGTGTTGAAAAAAGGAAGTTGCTTCATACAGGTAAAAAGTGGTACTTTCATTGAGTGGCAATCACTTGATTGTCTCTTTCACTAAGAAAAAAACAAAAGAGCAAGGAAGCTGAAAGAAAAGACAGAAGGAAGAAGAAAGGAAAGAAGGAAGGAAGATATAAAAAAGAAGAAAAAAGAAAAAAAAAGAAAAGCTGCTCAAGAATACTATGCCTGTTTCTTTTAGGAAAAGGCCTCAGGAAGGCTTCCAATTGAAGTTCACTGAGAGTTTAATTGAAGTTATTAAATGACTGCTTTAGGCAAAAAGAGTGAGCAGTAATTTGTGAGTAGTGTATATAGGCATATTTTTCTAAGTTATTAGCTTTACTATCTTTGTTCCCAGCCTTCTTATAAAGTACTATAGAGGTGCTATTTTAATAATAGGGCTAGCTATATATTTGTTTAAATGGAAGTTACATAGTGGATATTAACTGGCCAAAAAGTCTGTGTGTGTGTGTGTGTGTGTGTGTGTGTGTGAGAGAGAGAGAGAGAGAGAGAGAGAGAGAGAGAGAGAGAGTGTCACATGGGAAATAGTAAATTTTATATTCTTCAAACTGAGGGTAAGATATCATCCTCACTCTGACATTTATACTAGAAAGCCAAACTGTTTTCCCTGCCCACAAATCATTCTTTTAGGTAGGAAAAATTTTTGAACTTTAATTCTTAAACTACCAAAGCTTTCTTCCCTCTCAGACAGTGCTATACACTTGTGGTTGCAAAATTTCTTAACATCTATTGTGCATGAATAATTTAATGAACCTTTGAAGGAATGTTCATGAATGGGTAATGAACAAGAAAACACTCGTGTTAGGTAAATCTGGAAGATGGGCTGGGAGCTGGGGCATAGCTCAGTGGTAAAATATTTGCCTAGCATGTATGAGGACCTTGGTTTGATCCCTAGCAACACACACACACACACACACACACACACACACACACACACACACACACACAAACACACACATACATCATTCCTGAAAGATGAAATGGAAGAGAGTATGAGAATCATCTGTTCACTCACAGGTCAGAACCCAACGATTAATCAGGATTAGTGTGCAGAAAGTAGCGTAGTTACACAGGAGTCCGACTTCTCCCGTACACACATGCTGTACTGTATGGAGAAAGAAGGAGAAGGAAGGCGTATGATTAAAAATTATCACTTGCATACTTCTATACCAAATCCTTGACTTCTTAACAAATCAGCTTTGGAAATTTTGCCTTGAAGAAAAGCAGGGTTATGAATTTACTGTAAGGATACTGTAGTTTAACATTATTTGAGAAATCATATCCTCCCTCCCTTCCTTCCCTCTTTTTTTTTTTTGTCTTTTTTTTTTAATTGTAATAATTCGTGCCTTGTATATATACATTTTTGTTAGGTACAAATTGATAAAGACGAATGTGCACACATTTCTCATCTGAACCTTTCCCCAATTCCCACCCCGCTCCCTCGCCCTCCCTCCCTCTCAAGTTCAGTTCAGTGAGTGATCTTGATATAATTGTGTAAGTACATCATGTGCCTTAGGGTGCTCTCCCCCCCCCCCGGTCCATTCCCTTCGGTTAAATCAACTTCTTTGTTTATCGAGGGTCTCTACTTTTTCATCTGGGGACCCTCTTATGTCCCATCTTCTCCCTAACATCCGCATATTAGGGAGAACGTATGTTTCTTTACTCTTTGTGACTGGCTAATCTCACTTAACATAATGTTTTCCAGTTGCATCCATTTCCCTGCAAAGAACATGATTTTGGTCTTTATGGCTGAGTAAAATTCCATTGTGTATATATCTCATAGTTTTGTAATCCATTCATCTGTGGATGGACATCTTGGCTGCTTCCATAGTTTGGCTATTGTGAATTGAGCCGCTATAAACATAGATACACATGCATCGGTCTGATAGTTTGGTTTCCATTCTTTTGGGTATATACCCAGTAGTGGAATTGCTGGGTCATATGGTAGGTTCACTCCCATTCGTCTGAGGATCCTCCATACTGTTTTCCACAGTGGTTGCACAAGTTTGCAATCCCACCAACAATGTATTAGGGTTCCCACTTC
>PVLC010035861.1:0-16092 GCA_004027655.1 Graphiurus murinus | reverse complement strand
AAAAAAATCAGAAGCTTTCCTGTATGCCAACCATAAATCCACTGAAAAAGAAATCCAGAAAACAATTCCACTCACAATAGCACCCCCCAAAATAAAATACTTAGGGATAAACCTAACCAAAGAGGTAAAAGACCTCTATAAGGAAAACTACAAAAAGTTGAAAAAAGAAATCGATGAAGACCTTAGAAGATGGAAAAATCTACCATGATCTTGGATAGGCAGAATAAAGATCATCAAAATGGCCATCCTCCCAAAAGTGATCTACAGACTCAATGCAATACCCATGAAATTACCAAGGTCACTCCTCACAGACATAGAAAAATCAGTCCTTAAATTCATTTGGAACAACAAAAAGTCCAGGATAGCCAAAGTAGTTTTTAGCAACAAGAACCATGCAGGAGGTATCACAATACCTGACTTCAAACTCTACTACAAAGCCACAGTAATAAAAAACAGCATGGTATTGGCACAGAAACAGACACACAGAACAATGGAGCAGAATAGAAGATCCAGAAACAGACCCACGTACTTACAGTCAACTGATTTTTGACAAAGGAACCAAAAACATACACTGGAGAAAAGATTGCCTCTTTAACAAATGATATTGGCAAAACTGGTTAACTATATGCAGGAAAATGGAAATAAACCCCACTTTCTCACCCTGCACAAGAGTCAACTCAAGGTGGATCAAAGACCTGGAAGTCAGGCCAGAGAGACCTTGCAGCTACTTGAAGAGGGCATAGGAGGACCAACACTTCAACACATAGGCACAGGTAAAAACTTTCTCAACAAGACCCCAAAAGCACAAGCAACTCAAAGGAAGATCAATACACAGGATTGCGTTAAACTGAAGAGCTTCTGTGCAGCAAAGGAAACTATCAAGAACCTCAACAGAGAGCCCACAGAGTGGGAGAAAATTTTTGCCAGTTCCCCTTTTGATAGAGGTCTAATATCTAGGATATACAGAGAGCTCAAGAAACTAATAGCTTGTGGGCTATAAGTGGAAAACGAAGAAGTGGTGCTATTTGTGTCCTGACAATGATTCATATGTCATAAATGTCTATGTAACCCTGTTGTACTCAAGAAATGTACAAAAATCTGTGCTGAAAAATTTTTAAAAATATTAAAATTTAAAAAAAGAAATAAAAAAAAGAAACTCACAGCTAAGAAAACAAATAACCCAATCAAAAAATGGGCAAAGGATCTAAACAGATACTTCACAAAAGAAGAAATACAAATGGCCAATAAATGTATGAGGAAATATTCCACATCATTAGCAATCAGAGATGCAAATCAAAACTACCCTGAGATTTCACCTAACCCCAATCAGAATGGCAATCATCAAGAACACAAACAATAATAAATGCTGGTGAGGGTGTGGAGAAGTGGGAACCCTAATACATTGTTGGTGGGATTGCAAATTAGTGCAACCACTTTGGAAAACAATATAGAGGATCCTCAGACGAATGGGAATGAACCTACCATATGTTCCAGCAATACGACTTCTGGATATCTACCCAAAAGAATGGAAACCAAACTATCAGACCGATGCAAGTATATCTATGTTTATAGCTGCACAATTTACAATTGCCAAACTATGGAACCAGCCAATATGCCCATCGACAGATGAATGGATTACAAACCTATGGGATATGTACACAATGGAATTTTACTCAGCCATAAAGAAAAACAAAATCATGTTATTTGCAGGGAAATGGATGGAACTGGAAAACATTAAGTAAGATTAGTCAGTCACAAAAAGTAAAAAATTGTATGCTCTCCCTAAGATGTGGAAGCTAGGGAGAAAATGGGACATAAGAGGGACTCCAGATGAAGGAGAAACCTTAGGTGAGCAAAGAATTGGACATAAGGGAAGGTGATGGGGGGAGGGGGGGACACCCTAATGAGCATGATGTACTTTCACGAACACATCAAAGTCAATCACTAAACTGAACTTGAGAAGGAGGGAGGAGGAGGGAGTGGGGTGGGAATTGGGGAAGAGTTAAATGAGAAATGTGTGCATGTATGCCTTTACCAGCTTGTACCTAACAAAGATGTATGATTACAATGCACCAATTAAAAATAAATAAATTAATTAAAAAATTTAATTGATTACTGAGTTCCTTGGCACCCCCTCCCCCCCGCCCCGGCTTCACTCTAGACTTGGCCTTGTCTCCACTTGAGAGCTCAGTCTGTTACACAAAAACTAGCTGCACACCTCACTGTGCAACAGAAAACAACAGAACTTTTAGGAGAAAATCTATGTGGCCTGGGGTTAGTCAAGTAGTTCTTGGATGTGACACCAAAAGCACAATTCACAAAAGAAAAAAAGTGAGAAATTTGATTTCATTGAAACTGAAAACTTTTGCTTTGTAAAAGATACTATTATTAAAACAAGCAACAGACTGGGAGAAAATTTTTTGCACAAAGAACCTGATATCTAGAATATAAGAAGAAATCTCAAATCTTAGCAATATGAAAAAAGACAAACAAACAACAACAACAAAAAAAACCTGTCTTCATGGTCACCCTGTATTTCCAAATAATAAAGGCAGAATAAATGCAAGGCTGCTTCTTCACCATATGCTACTGGCGTCTCTTTCCTTCAGTGATTAAAGAAATACTCCTAGAGAAGGTAGTACTGGCTCACTATTGTGACCTCTGACAGTGAAATACTGTCCTAATAGCCATGCTAGAAATTACCTACAGGCAAATATACAAAGTTTACTAAATTCAAATATGTGAATCAAGGTTCCCTCTGGGATCTGCATAATTTAATACTCCCCTCCAAAATGAACTGCAGTAAGATTTCATTAAGCTGATATGACTTAATTCAAAATAATACACAATCCAAAGCAACTGCTGTTCTCTAGTCAGCCAGCTGTCTGATTGCTCCGTAAGAAAAATCAGATAATGGAAAGCGAGCTAATTCAAAGCCCATTATTTCCATCTCCTTATGTTTTGCATTAAGAAGGTTTGACCATATGTGAGAAGTCAGATTAATGCCAAATATAGTCGTTTATTTTCAGGTGGCATTTACATTGATGATAGCTTAAATTCTCTCCAGGTACTATTCCTTATATGATCCTGACTGGGCAAAGACACTGCTTCACCTTTGCATTTCTTTGAGTGATTCTGCCTGAACTGGGACTTTATATCAGTAAGAAAGATGATGAGTCTATTCCCAGTATGACACAGGAGAACAGACGAGTTCCCCTGCTTCTCCAGAGTCCAGTGTCCACAGACGTAGCTTCAGTAATTTGTTTGAAGTGAGTTCCCAGAACAGACAGATCTATATTCAAATGTAAGAATAAAGATGCATTCCAAAGCCAATTCTGAGGACATCTGGAATATCCATTAATTTGAATTACCTTTCTGCTCTCCTGCATATGTACAAATAAAAGAGGGTAACTATAGTCTGAATGGTCACTATGTCCCTTCATACTTATAAATTAAGATAAACAGCCAGCTTTGTGAACGGTCTATTTTTTTTATTTTATTGGTGCATTTAGTCATACATCTTAATGAGATACAGGATGGTAGAGGTGCATACATGCACACATCACTCATTTAGCCCTATTGTATCCATTTATTCCTCCTCCTCAATCTCTTTAGATTTAAAATATCAATATTCTCTTCTAACAAGAATATAATTTTTTTCTGTGAAATGAAAGTGGTAATACTATGTTGTACACAATTATATATTAGATGTATTTATATGTAATACTTTTATGTTATATCATTTTATATATTAACACATATAGTAATTTTTTGAACATCACAATTTATTAATTTAAATGTCATATTTGAATAATCTATTGGCAGTAGGATTAGATGTGGTATTTAGTGTAACTTCATGATCTTTTCTATCTTTGTCATTTTTTTTTCTTTTTTTTTTTTATATTGGAGATTGGACCCAGGAGCATTCTAACTCTGAGCTACACCCCTAGCTCTTTTTTATTTTTATTTTGAAATATATTCTTGCTAAGGTGCTCCCTAAGTTGTTGGGGCTGGCCTCAAACCTGAAATCCTCCTGTCTCAGTCTCCCAAGTATTGGGATTATAGGCACCTCCACTCCCAGCTTCTTGGCCAATATTTTAGATTTATTCTGAGTGTGTGTGTGTGTGTGTGTGTGTGTGTGTGTGTGTGTGTGTGTGTTACTGGGGATTGAACCATTAAACCCAGAGTGTTCTACCGCTGAGCTATATCCCCAGCCCTATTTTATTTTTTATTTTGAAACTAGGTTTCACTAAGTTGCTGAGGTTGGCCTCAAACCTGTAATTCTCCTATCTCAGCGTCCGAAGTACTGAGATTATAGACATGTGCCACCACACCTGGCTATATACTATTTTTAATAAGAAAAATACAGTTAATATACAAAAAGTTAATCTGATGTAGTGTTAAGTGAGATTATCCAGTCACAGAAAGTGAAGAGTCATATGTTTTCTCTCATATGTAGAAGCTAGGGAGTAATCGGGATGACAATGAGACATTAGATAATGGCCAGGGGTCTAGGGGAAGGTGGGGGGAGAGGACCAATAAATGAACCACCTCCAGGGGTGTGGGGAGGGAGCAGGGGGAAGCTCACCAAGTGCTGTGTGCATGTATGTCACTATCGCTCTGAACTACATTATGATATGAGACTACAATGCACTAGTAAAGGTATTTAAAAATAGGTACATGAAGAATCACATACATGTATATGAAGAATCAGATTTTACAAAGTGAGAAAAAATAATGTGAACTCAATTTCTCTTCAGAGGTTCACATGATTAAAGAAGGAACTACAGATAGCATTTTCATAGAAAATATTCATTTTTAAAAAGAAATGTTCTTAAATACAATATGGACCTTACATTTCCTCAGTAAATATAGTAGATTATCTGTATAGTCAGACAAATAGGTTCTAAATAAGAACTTTGCCTTTTTTTAGTAAAGTGTATGTATTTTGATTTAACATCGTTTAACAATAGCTATGTACATTTCAACCAATACTCATTAAAGAGGCAGCGATAAAACTTGTAACTAAGTGTGTAAGTAAATCTCAAATCTTATTATAGAAAAATTTCAAGTTCTCCTTTTTTTTTTTTTCCTTTTTGTGTGTGTGGTACTGGGGATTGAACCCAGGGGCATTCTACCTCTGAGGTATACCCCCAACCCTATTTTATTTTTTATTTTGAAACAGGGTCTCACTAAGTTGTGGAGGGCCTTGCTAAGTTGCTAAGGCTGGCCACAAACCCGTGAACCTCCTGTCTCAGCCTCCCAAGTACTGGGATTACAGGCATAAGACACATGCCCACCTTCACCAAATCTTTTGAAAGAACACCAGAGTTAATATTAATAACAAGTAGAAAACTCATTATTTTTTATTTTACTTTTCTCCACTTAGTTAAGATGAAGATAACTGATAAAGCTCCAGGAAGACAGGTCCATAATATATTATAATTTACCAAACATTAGAGTTAGCTCCATGAAAACAACCACTACCACAAGACTTCAAACTGATAGAAGGCACCTAATACTTAAATATTCTGAGTTTTCTCATTTTAAAGAATGTGAATGAGGTATGCATAATCTAAATTTCATTTCTCATAGGAAGTGAATATTCTGGAGAATAAATAGTAAAAAGAAGCAAAATTTTAAGGTAAACTTTGTGCCTTGCTATCTATTCTCTTTGGTAGTTAAAAATGTTGCTATGAATAATTTAATATCCTCTTGATAATCACAAATAATTTTTCTTCTGTCAAAGACCTTTACTGTTAGATTTCTTATGTTAGTACTTCAATCAACCTTGAAATGTCCAATGCAGCATAGTTGAAAATATCAAAGCAAATATCTTTCCTTCCCTCCAAAGACCATGTGCTAGGTCAGTGGTACTAGGTGCTAATCTTGTGCTTTTTAAAATGAAAGTTCAGGCCGGGCGTAGTGATGCATGCTTGTAATCCCAGCATTTGGGAGGATGAGACAGGAGGATCTGGGTTCGCAGCCAGCCTAGTGAGGCTACCTAGTGAGGCTCTTTGCAACTTAGTGAGACCCTGTTTCAAAATAAAGAATAAAAAATAGGGCTGGGGGTATAGCTCGGAGGTAGAATGCCCCTGAGTTCAATCCCCAGTACCACCAAATAAATAAATAAATGAATGAATAAATAAATAAATAAATAAATAATAAATAAATAAAAGTTGAGGGTTTTTTTCTTTCCTATTTTCATTTTGCTCAATCTGAGTTCATACAAGTAGAGGGCCTTCACCAAAGCAGCTAAACAAACAAATTAGAAAAGAAGTCAAGTTCAGCAATAACATCTATAGAGTTTTCCCCCCTTCTCCCTGTTTTCCTCTTTGACCAGGGAACACTTGCTATCTCTTTCAAATTATTGCCAAAAATGAATGAGGTGACCAGACCACCATCTTAAACAATATCAGGTCAAAACAACTTTATTCACCAATTTTAAGCTTAACAAGCATAAATGAAAATGTGCTGGTATAATTGAATAAACCATGTCCCTTGGTTTATATTTTTAGAGGAAATCCTGTTAGTCATTTTAGAATGAATTATAGCATGACTAAAAATTACTAAGCTAATAACACTATGTTATTTCTGAGCATTTACCTTAAAAATGAGTTTTGGAAAAAGTTTAAAATTTTTTTTTATGATTTCTTCTAAACATAATTCATTTGAAAAAATTGATGTCATCTCCAAATTTTATTTTATCCATTCTTTTTTGTCCATGTTTTTATTATATAAAAGTAGTGGAAGTCCTTTATATAATATGAAGAAAGCATGTGATCAATCCCATCTATGCAAAAACAAAAGTGAGTTTGTGAACTTAAGATCTAAGTTATATTCTAGAATTAATTTTAGGAAAGAGGCCACACATACCAACTCAAATCACAAAAAACTGGGTAATGAATAAGCCATATGTGTGTGTGTTTAACTTGAAGAAACACAACTGAACTACATAGAAAGCATCTAAAAATAAAATTAGAATTATAAAAAAGTATGTAAACATCATTGCATACAGTGAAAATAGTAAGAGTTAAAGAAACATTTACCATCTCCTAGAGAAGGAGTTGAATATAGAAAGGAAAATTTTCAGAGACTAAGGAAATGCAGAAAACAGAGTTAAAACAAGTTTTATTTTTAAAAAATTGTTTCAAAACTAAATATAGCACTTGCTATATTTTGAAAAGTTATTTTGGGGGGAAGATTATAGGATTTTTTTTTCTTTTTTAGTAAATAAGACATTAATTGGGGCCAGATATGGTGGTGTACACCTGTAATCCTAATACTTGGGAGGTGAGACAGGTGGATCTCAGGTTCAAGACCAGCCTCAGTAACTTAGTGAGACCATCAACAATTTAGTGAGACCCTGTTTCAAAATTAAAAAATAAAAATAAAATAGGGCTGGGGGTCTAGCTCAAAGGTAGAACTTCCCTGGTACCAAAATAAATAAATAAATAAGACATTAATTGCCTAGAACAACATTCCCTGACTGAAAACAAAGTTTGGCATTCCTCTCACCTCTACACACACACACACACACACACACACACACACACACACACACACACACACTGAGCTTGGTGTCCTAGAATATAACTAAGGATTTATTTTGTTTTAGAAAAAGGTGTGAGAAGAATATAACCAAGGATACCTTATTAAGGTAAGTGGACACATCTAGGATAGACATAGAGCCACCACTGCTTGTGCCTATTCAAAACAAGTGTACTACCAACTGTTGGTACTAAGGATACGAGATGCCGCCTTCTAAGTAAATTAAAACTCAACATAGTAAGTACCTTACTCTAGTGGAATGTGGTATTACCAAACAAATGATGACTATTTGGAATTTTAATGATAAAACATAATAAATTAAAAGAGATGATTTTTGCCTCTTCTACCAAAGTGCCCACCCTTTATCCATTCTGAGGAACGCATTTGGTTGTTTTCCTTGAAACTTGAGGCAATAGGTCAAAAGGCAACATAAAGCCTCTTTAACATAACATTATACTATATAAACAGAAAATGATTTTGTCTGATATTAGTAAGTCTCCCCCTGCCCATCACCATCACATAATCAAAGACTTGAAGGACCCCTTCAAGGTACATGGTTTTGTCCCCATCTGTAGTTCAAGCTACAGATAGTTTGCTCACCTGTCTATTCAAACCAATCTCAAACTCTGCTCCCTGATTTTTCTGAGATGACTCAAGATATGCTGTACTCTTACTTACTTACTTAATGAACCATTTTCTTTGTTAGCTTCTCTTTGTTTTCTCATTCTTACATACTGAGCTCATCTTTTCTGTTTTCAGTACCTTTCCATAATCAAACTCATCAGCAACCAATATTTCAACTATGAACTACAAATACTTCTCCCAAAACTGTATTATCTTTCTCTTCAGCACCAAATTCTTTACATATCTGCCTTCTGAGCATCTGTACCCAAAAGTTCTACAAGTACTTTAAACTTAACATATCAATAGCGGAACTCCCTATCATTCTTCCAAAATCTGCTTTATTTTCTATAGATATATATTTTAGTTTCATGAATATCACTCAGTCTCCCAAGTTAAAAATCTCAAGTTTCTATACAACTACTCACAAAATCTTTTAAATTTAACCTTAGCATATCAACAAGAGACAATTGCTCTCAAATCTATGTTTAAATGTGTCATTCTTTTAAGAATAGCCGCAAGATAGCTTTGTTGGATATGGAAATCTTGGTTGGAAGTTGCTTTCTTCCTGGTTCTCCTGGCTTTTAGAATTTGGGTTGAGAAATCTGGAGTAATTCTTATTTGTTTACCTCTGAGTATGACCTGGCCTGTTACTCTTTATGCATTTAAAATTCTCTTTGATCTCTATGTTAGTTACTTTGATTATAATGTGTTGTGGGAGGTTCCTCTTTCATCTTGTCTAATTGTGGTTCTGAAGGTCTCCTGTACATGAATGTCCATCTTGTTTTCCCATATTGGAAGATTCTCTACTATTATTTCTCTGGAGAAGTTTTCTATGCCCTTGGTTTGTACCTACAGACCTTCTTCAGTGCCAATTACCCTTAGGTTTAGTCTTTTAATGTTTTCCCAGATTTTCTGAATGTTCTAGTCACAGTCTTTTATTGTCTTTTCTATATTTCAAATTGAGTGTTCAAGTTTAAATACACTGTCTTCTAAGATTGAGACTCTGTTTGTCATGTGGTTTAGTCTGTTGGTAATAATTCCAAGATAAGCAGAAACTAAAAGAAGTCATGACCACTAACCTGCCACTAGAGAAGACATTTAAAGAAATAACACACAAAGAAGAAGAAGAAGAAGAAGAAGAAGAAGAAGAAGAAGAAGACCAAAACCAAAAACAACTCCAGAACCAGAGATGGGTCTAATTCCATTAAAAGAGCAACTAAACAAAGAAGAACTAATACTGAATCAAATATAAAATGTAACTCAAAATGACAGCAAATAAAAATCACCTCTCTATAATATCAATGAATCTAAATGTTTTTAACTACCCAATTAAAAGGCATAGACAGGCAAAGTAGATTAAAAATCAAAATCCAATAATAGGCTGTTTGTAAGAAACTTACCTGATAGGCAAAAATATTGAGTGGCTACAGGTGAAAGAATGGAAAAAGATATTCCATGCAAATGGAGACTGAAAGCAAACAGGGATATCTACTCTCATATCAAATAAAGCAAACTTCAAGCCAACATTTATGAAGAGACAAAGAGGGTCACTTCTTACTGATAAAGGCAACAATCCAACAAGAAGATTTAATGATGGTAAATACTTATGCCCCGTATGTTGGCACACTCACTTACATAAAACAAATACTACTTGACACTGAAACTCAGATAGACCCCAATACAATAATACTGGAAGACTTAAACACATACCACTCTCAAGTTCTAGTAGAAGAGGGCAAAAACAAATATATATATAACACACAAGGTGGTAAGTGTTATGAAGAAAAAGATCTAACTAGAAAAGCAACTTAGAGAACAAAAATTCATCATGAGACACTCATTTCTCTAGCAAACAGCATATTCTTCCTGTAAACTACAGAAATCCAGCATGTCTTTAAGAGTTCAATCATACTTCTACAATCATATTCTTTAATATATTTACATCTCAACATAAATTATAATCTAACAACACAAGAATAATGCTGAAATGTACAGTCACTGAGAAGCATAGCATAATATAGCTTAACAACCAATTATAATAATTTTACTTGTTGAGATTAAAGTTGATAGACTCAATTATTTTTCTTTGATTCTAGTGTTTTAGTTGGCTCCTGGATGCACCCCAAAAAAGTATTACAAGTCTGGCACATTTCAAATTATGTCATGAGATTAGAATCTATAAAACTTGAGTACTCATGTAGAATTCATCTCACTGTTATTTCACTTTTTCTATAATACTCGAACTATACCATGGTTTCAAATTTGGGGCCTACAAATTAAGACTCCATAGTAATACTAGAACATTAGAGACAGGAGCTTTTTACTGGTGATTTAAAAACAGTTGTTCAACTGTATGAATCACTTAAGTGTATAATATGTCTCAACTATTTACAAAGAGCTGAAACAACTGGAGAAACCTACATAAGAGCAGTGTTTAAGATATAGGATATTACTAAGGACTTGAAAATGAGCCAAAGAAAATATACAAAGACATTAATTGGTCCATTTCATACTCAGAAAATTACAATGATTTGCCTTGCTATCTAAATAATAATATATGCTTTAAAAGAATCCAGATTTTCCTTTGGGAATCTTCACCATTATTTCATTACATGTGGCTCCAGTCTCAGGACATGAATAAATGAATGAACAAGCAAGTGAATGCTGACGTTTTAGTGTTCATATAAATGTGTAGAGAAAAACAAAGGTTCTAGGATTTTTTTTAAAAGATATTGGAGTTAAATCTGAAATGTTTAAAATTTCCAAATGATTAAATAGCAAAGAAGCTGAGTCTTACCTTAATGACTACAACTCTGAGGAGCAGAATTCTGGCAAAGGACTTAAGAAACAATGATAAACTTCCTCAATCTCTTTCACATCTGTCCAAAGTCCCTGGCTCCTCCCTGACATGCACACTGTGGGATGCTCTCTTCTCTGTTCTACATGACGACCAGCTTCTTCCCTCCTCAATTTGGTTGGCACAGAAGAGGAAACAACCCAGGCCTAGCTGAAATTCTGACTAAAGTCTAAGCCCATTAGAAATACTGGGTCAAGGAAAGGGATAGGGTAGATCAGCCAGTCTGCAGTATATTGATAAGTCCTTATGCTGGAGTGGAAAAAAGCAGCTACTACTACATCATAAGGGCCAGTGTTTATGTTCTATTAAAGAAATATATAGAAAAAAAAAAAAAGACAACTAAGATGCAATTTCACTTCCTTCTCAAGGCTGGGGAGAAAAAGAAGATACATACCGCGTCTGTGATGTCTATCTCATACACCCTTTGGAAAGTCCTGCGGTCAAAGAAAACCAGTTTGCCGCTGCCACATCCCCTTTGAACAGAGGTACCTGTGACTATGAGTTTATCATCTGGACTGAAACAGCAGTCAGTCCTATAGAAGAAAAGAGTGTATCAGTATAAACTCATGACCACTACAACAATACAGCATTAATGAGTGTATTAAATAAAATATAAACATCACTGTAAAAAGTGCTAACTCCTCTGTAGGGTTTACAAGTCAGGCATTCTTACTAACTTGTTTAATCTTCACAGCAATTGTATAAGGTAGACATTATCCCCATTTTTCTGATAAGGAGACTAAGGGAGGCAGGTTAAGTAAACTCTGCCCTTGACCACACAAGGAAGTGGGGCGGTTGGGATTCAAATGTAGGCAATCTGGCTCCAGCATTTGCTCTTAACTTCTATATTATGATATGTTTTAATGTAAAGGGAATTTAGGAAAAGCCCAATGCAGACACTGAGGGAGTCTATAGGCAGTTCTCAGTAGAGATTGTTTTAACCAATTTTGGAACTATTTTTACTACTACCACCACTACCATCACCTCCAAATAATTTCAGTGACATCAAGTTCAGCCCCATGAAAAAAGGAGCAAGCCAGAACCTACTCAGTGGCTCTGATTCAACAGCTTTTGTTATCAGGTCTGGCCATCTGATTGCGAGTTATTGAAAAATGAATAGAGTTAGTGTTAACTGTGTAACAGCTCAAGAACTTCTTGTCTGCTACAAATTCACATTTGTTTCTCAGTTTATTTATTTACTTTTTCCCTCTTCTTTCACGATTATTTATGTATTCTCTTATTTTTCCTAACAATAAAAAGTAATTTTAATTTTAAAATTTATGCTAAACTTTTTTTGCAATGATTTAAATATTTATTATAAAACCTAGGATAAACAAAATACACAGAGGTCTCCAGTTTAACAGCTAATGCCCTGGGCCATTCCAGAGTGCTTCTACTGCCACACAGCTTCTTTACTTGATGTTCTTGCCATCCCCTTCAGACTGGTCTGTTGGTCATTATTTAACACAGCTGTGAACTTTCATTTTTACAAAAGTGGAAACATGTGCCTAGGCACCAACCAAGGACTGAGAAGCTAAATCCCACCTTAGCTGCCTCAGAAAAATCTTTGAAAGCTTCAGTTGCCAACTTAGTAGAACGGAGAAAACCATGCTCAGCTATCCAGAGCAATGTAATCCAAAAAACTCAAGAAAATGTGGACACACACACACACACACACACACACACACTCATGATCACACACATACGTTATTTAACTTCAAAGTTTTTACACTTTTAAGAATATACAAAATGAAAAAAACCCCACATCTTTCAAAAATCAGATTTCAATCATTCTCAAGTTCTTTTTTTAGAAGAGCTAAAAGATATGGTTTAGATCTAAAATATATGATATAAATTAACATAAAGAAACTTCCTTTCCATTTTCCTATGCTAACCAAGTATTTACATTACTTACATTGGAAACATGGTGGGAAGACCCGAGGCTGAAAAAAGTGGCTTATTAAATTGTCGAATGTCCCATAATTTTAATGTGTCATCACCTGGCAGAGGAATGAGAAAGAAAAAAAGACAAAAAAGTGAATTTTTCAAAAGAACTAATTTCAACTTTAGGGTTTGCTAAACTCAGTGTATAAGTGTACAGAAGGAAAAATGGAAGGAAGGAGAGAGCTTATTTTGCTTTTTTTAACTGTTCGGAGAGCTTGAAAACAGTAACAGTTGCAAGAATAGTAGAAAGTTGCATAATAATGATCGGCCTTCCAGAAACTACTTTCCAGATAGATGTGGCATCTGTAGGCAGGAGCCCTGGAGAATCTACTCTGCAGCGTGATTTCACAGCAGATGGCACTCCCCTGTGTATGTTTGAGCACAACCTGACATCTTGGGAAGATCTCAGTTTCAGGACTGAAAACAGTTCAGTTCACATTCAACAGTTTCTCATTCCCAGTAGTATCCGGGCAGAACTATCCATTAACATCAGTGAGAGTGAGCCATGCTATTCCATGCCCTCCGGTCTAATTCTACCTGTGGCCATCATTCTTCACTTTGCTGGGGAGTACTCCTTTCCCAAACCATTGAAAGAATAATGAGTATTCTTTTTAAGAATCACTTTTTATGGTTCTATAAGGCTGCTAACAAGTTTGTGACCAGAAAAGCCAACTCATATAAGTAATGTCTTTGCTGTTCTTTCTCCCCAATGCCCACAGCTGAGACCTGCCTCAACCCCTCAGGTCCAGTAAAGAATCAGGATCAGGTGCAAGTGAAGTGAGTGGAGTGTTCACTAAAAATCCCCCTTCTTTTCCCAGTGACCCTTCCTCGCCATGCCACGTCTCTTCCCTCTCCTCACTATCGTCCATTACCCTATATGTGGAATCACAAATTCCCTCAGGGATTCTGTCTATGAGAGGCACAGTTTAAACACAGCAACTAGCATAATGCTAGCTCATAAATATAACTTGCTAGATTTACCCATCTAAGGTGTAGCTTCTTCTTTCGTGTACAGAATAAAGATTAAGTCTTTTATGTGATATTTAAGGCCCTCTGGAATATGGCTGTACCCTGTACTATTTCTTGTCTCTCCCCACAAATCTTCATCCATAATGCAGAGCTCAGGAAGTTGCCCTCACTACCATCCATCTCTCTCTTAACAGCCTTATCAATGTGAGAAAGGTGCAGGAAAAAAACCCAACCAACCTCATCCAACCATATGAGTGTGGATAAATAAACATAATATAACCACATAGAATTATTTTTAAAATAACATCTAGGTATATAACTTTTTTAAAACTGAGTTGAGTTAGTATTTGAACTGGAAAAACAAATCAATGATCAACCAAACGCAGAACTGTAAAATGGTATAAGAATGAAAGAATAAAGGTAATCATCTATAAAATACTGATGGTAGAGGCAAAGGTCACCCATGGAGATGTCAAACTGTTGGGAAGTTTGAAGCTAAAATAAAAACTCGAAAGCTGGGCGTGGTGGCGCACGCTTGTAACCCCAGCATTTGGGAGGCTGAGACCGGAGGATCGGGTTCGCAGCCAGCCTCAGCTACCTAGTGAGGCACGCCGCAACTTAGTGAGACTCGGTTTCAAATTAAAGAATAAAAAATAGGGCTGGGGGTATAGCTTGGAGGTAGAATGCCTCTGAGTTCAATCCCCAGTACCACAAAAAAAAAAAAAAAACTCGAGCAAAAGAGAATATATTTTCCAAATTATTCTTGGTAACTTTAAAAATACAAACAATGTTGCCATGTTGGAAATGCATTTTAGCAAAAAATCAGACTGGCACAAGTACATTAACAAAAGGATGGCTAGCTTTACTAAGTGCTAGGATCTTTAGTGTGACATCTGTTAGAGTTAAATATGCTCACTTTACATACAGAAACACCTAAAAAAGAGTTTTTAACCTACCTCCACGAGAGGCAAGGACATTACCATCATAGGAAAAAGCCACACAAGAAGTGTCTGTGCCCGGATCATGAGCCTGTTTATAGTGGAATTTAGGATGAACCTGTTTGTGAACACAAACAAAGTGTTAATCTCTCATCTAAACTCAGATGAGAATACTTTTATGATAAAACCATTTCACTTTATCAAATAAAAAATTATATATAGCTATAGGTAAAATACTAATTTCGTCTGAGTATAGTTTTCTTTCCTCCTAAAAAAATTATTTTGAAAGGCTTTTCAAAACATGTGTCTTAATACAGAAGAGATAAGCTAAGTCCTGGCAGGAGACATTCTTCAGACTACTTTAGCAAGCCCTGAGCAATGCCAGATTACAACTGCATTTAGTCCTTCATGTTATACTTATGAAGTTATTGGAACTATTTCCTACATTTATCTAAAAGAGCAAATATAAATACAAATTACTAATGAGCATAAAAATTCATTTACTCAAGAAATATTTATTGTTGGGTTGAGGATGTAGCCCAGTGGCAGAGCATTTTCTAGCATGCATAAGGCCCTGGGTTCAACCCTGAACACTGCAAAAATGAATAAAACAAAACAAAATTATTTAATGTATTCCTAGTATACGCCAGACACTGTGCATGTGGTTGCAAGTCTTAAACTATTTTTAATTGCGCTTACTGAATGATAATGATGATAATAGTATCAGCAGCCTACCCTTGCAAAATGCTTATTATGTCCTAGGCAGTATATCTTGGATAAGTACCTTATGCATGGCCACACAGTTGGTAAGTGGTAAATATGTAAGTTTGAACCCCAAAAGCCTACTCTTAAACATTGCACTATACCCATTTTCTTTCTGATCTACATTAATCTTTTTATTTCTAATGTAACTTCTGCAGCCAGAATAGGCAAAGTACAAGGAAGTCAATTATCCCAACAAGTAGGGCCTCCATTAACAAAGATGTCTGGTTCATTAAAAACCTTATCTCCACCTGGAAGTTAGGCCAGAGACCTTGCAGCTACTTCAAGAGGGCATAGGCCCAACACTTCAACACATAGGCACAGGTCAAAACTTTCTCAACAGGACCTCAAAAGCACAAGCAACCCAAAGGAAGATCAATATATGGGATTACAATAAACTAAAGAGCTTCTGTGCAGCAAAGGAAACTATCAAGAACCTCAACAGAG
>PVLC010035860.1:0-16092 GCA_004027655.1 Graphiurus murinus | reverse complement strand
TGTTTTGTTTTGTTTTTTGTTTTTTGCGGTACTGGGGATTGAGCTCAGGGGCATTCTACCTCCGAGCTATACCCCCAGCCCTATTTTTTTTTTTATTCTTTTTTTTTTTTTTTTTTTTTTTTTTTTTGCGGTACTGGGGATTGAACTCAGAGGCATTCTACCTCCGAGCTATACCCCCAGCCCTATTTTTTATTCTTTAATTTGAAACCGAGTCTCACTAAGTTGCAGAGTGCCTCACTAGGTAGCTGAGGCTGGCCGCAAACCTGGATCCTCTGGTCTCAGCCTCCCGAATGCTGGGATTACAAGCGTGCGCCACCACGCCCGGCGTTTTATTCTTTATTTTGAAACCGGGTCTCACCAGGTTGCGGAGTGCCTCACTAAGTAGCTGAGGCTGGCCGCAAACCCGGATCCTCCGGACTCAGCCTCCCGAATGCTGGGATTACAAGCGTGCGCCACCACGCCCTGCTCACTTTATCTTTTGAAACAGAGTCTCAGTAGCCAAGGCTGGCCTCAAACCTGCCATCCTCCTATCTCAGTCTTCTAAATACTGGGATTACAGGGGTGCACCACCACACCAGGCTACTTTGGGGGTTTAAATATGAACACCACTTTCCTAACGGTGGGCACAAATAAAATCCACCAGTTAGCAAAAAAGAAAGCAATTCTTAAGTACTCATTTTACTTTAAGAAGTGGTATCTTATTTACAGGGCTTTCTGCATGAATCCCCTGGCAATTAGTCTCTCCCATTCATTTCCCATTTTTGTGGCTTTTCAAAGTATCACTGAGTCTTGCTCTCCACTTTGAGGAACTCTAGATATTAGTATGTCCATTAAATAGATCAGCTGTGGTCCAGAGGGCTCTGATTTTTCTCAAGGCCCTACAAGTAACAAACAGCAGGAAGTAGGAAAACAAGATTAGCTCTGATATCTCTGAATACTTAAAATACCATTCTTTCCATTATAGCAGAGGCTATTTAACTGCCGATGCCTTTTTCAAGTAATAAACAAGCAACCTTTAAAATACAAATCTTTACTTTAAATTAACATCTCAGTCTATGCTTCAAGCTCACTGTCTTAGATATCATCTTCAGAAAATGCAATGTGATTTAAACACACAGTCTGTCAACCGTGACCTTAAGGAACACAATTCCAAGGTCTGATTTGTTTGAAATGACTATCATGTGTTTACTTGTAAAAAGTAATTGGTTCTATAATTTCATACATGTCAAAATCGGCTACACACTATTTTCTAATTGCTGTTTTGTGTGTGCACACAGGTGTAAAATCAATTTAGTTGCTCAAGGAACTCTCTGGCACTGCCTAGAAGCCACACAAAAAGTAAACAGCAATGACTGTTCCTAACTTGGGTCTCAAGCTTTTTTCTCTCAAGGTCACAAAGCCATTTGAGCTTCTTTCTTCAACTGTGGAATGGTAGCTGGAGTGAACTGAACTAAGGGACTCCAAGGTTCCCATTTCTAACATTTTATGGTTTTATTATTAAGTAGGTTTAGCTGACATCGTATCAGCTAGGAATGCTTATTAACTGACAAGTTCATGCTTATCTAGTACAATGATAACCAAATTCAAAAGGTTATCCAGTCATCTACATAAAAATACGAGATATTTTCTGTACAGCTGAAATACTTATCAGCCTTTAATTATTTGAGAATCAAAGGAAGCCTGCAAAAATTTTAGAGCTAGCTAGGACACAGAGGTAATTTTCCCCCAATGGTCCTTAAAATGTAGCTTATATCAGAATCCCCTGCAGAGCTTATTAAATCACACATTGCTGGGTCCCAGCACCAGAGTTTTCTGATTCAGTTGGCTGGAAGCAGGAATCTAAAATTCTAACGGATTTTCTCTCTTCCTATATCCCATAGATGAGGAAACCCAAGTATGGAGAAGTAAGATCATATAAGAGCCTATTCCAGAGCCAGGTCCCCTGGACATCAGCCCTCTGCATTGTTTCTGCAGTCTCTCCATGTTATTCTTGTCTATCTCTAACATCTAGAAAAAGAGAACAATGCCCAAAAGAATGTGGCTGATGTTCTTCTGACTTACATTGCTACCTAGTATGCTTTGTGGACACAATAGAGTGCACATGTGATGAGGGAAGGGTACTACCTCATCATGGAAAACTGCATGGTAATTGCCCTTCAGTATGTTCTGTAGAACTTGTCATCCACATTTTTTTTTTACTTCAATCTATTATTTTTGCTATTTGCAAACACTCTCTCTTTTCAAAGTGCTAATATTCATTCAACTGCTAGAAAGATAAGCTAATCAGAGCTTCTTTACAAAGGGAATTTCTCTATATAACAAAACTATTAAGAACACCATCTAAGCCGAGCGTGGTGGCGCATGCTTGTAATCCCAGCATTTGGGAGGCCGAGACCGGAGGATCCGGGTTCGAGGCCAGCCTCAGCTACCTAGTGAGGCACTCCGCAACTTAATGAGACTCGGTTTCAAAAATAAAGAACAAAAAATAGGGCTGGGGGTGTAGCTTGGAGGTAGAATTCCCCTGAGTTCAATTCCCAGTACCACAAAAAAAAAAAAAAAAAAAAAAAAAACACCATCTAGTTTACAAACCAAACAAATATGGTAGATACTACTGATGTATCTTAAAATGAGAAATCCAAACATCTCAATTCTAAAGCCCATAACTATTGTACAAATATAAAGACAAAAGATCTCCATTCTTTTAACTATGTGGTGTTTGGGGGTGTGTGCTACACAAGAAAGAAATCCAATGGAGCTATTTTTTGTTCCATTTTGTTTTACAATTATATCCCTTCCCCATTAATTCCTTAGCTGGAATATCCACAAGAGGAAGAGGAGAAGGGAAGAAATATAAAGGAAGAAGGCTGCTTCTTGGACCATTAGAATCTGGAAAATCTGACTGAACATAGAGAGGTTGGGCAAGTCCTAATAACTGAAAAGGCTCTGTAATCAGTCCAAATTAAAGGCCACGAATTGGAGCATTTCCTGGTCACTTGTGTTATAGCCAAGCAATAAATCATAAGTTGTGAAATGCTGGGACATTGTAACTACATGTCAGAGGCACCAGACTACATTAGCTGGATTCTAGGGAGTGAATGAATTACATTAATATCAACCCCTCCCCATGAACACTGAAATTGATATTTTTGAGAAGAGAATGGGCATAGAGTTTTGAGATACCTAATTTACCAGTCCTTAAAAAGAACAGCAACCATTAGTTATAATTCATGGTTTGTTATCTTTCTTCTATTGGACTATTTTTATGGAGGAGTTATTTATCTAAAAAAATGAATCTCGCCCCCGTTGCCCATTAAAATTATCGGAAGGACCTAAAAAATACATGCCCAGGTCCCAACCCAGAGCAGTCACATAAAAATGTCAATAACTAATGCCACCTCCGCTGTTGCTGATATACAACCTGGTTTGAGAAAGACTGATCTGGGACCTTCTCCATACAAGTTAATGAGATCCAGGTCTGCTGCTTCTCCCTAAGCAACATCAATATATATTTTTTGTAGAAGACAGTAATTATTTCCATTCAGAGATGGGTTAAGAAGCTGAGGAGACATCAGAATGGATCTTTAGATAATGTAGGAGAAACCCTAGCGGAGTTATGGAGGAGGTCTAGGGGAGGGAGAATTAATGAAGGAAACACATTGATGCTGAGTATATATGTGAAATTATCAATGCCAATCCCACTATCATGAATGGGGTAGAGGAGGGAATATGGAGAGAGCCAGGGAGAAGCTCGCCATGTCACTCTGAACTATATTATGATGTGAGACTACAATGCACCAATAAAAGTATATTTTTTTAAAAAAGAACATAGACTGCCTGGATTAGAATCCCCTGGTCTACTACCTATCAGTTGATTGACCTTGGCCAAGTCTACCTTCTGGTCCTCCACTTTCCTCCTGTGTAAAAGGAGAATATTACTTTTACTTATGTCATAGGGTTCTTGCAAGATTTAATCACCTAGAACAGTGCCTATTACATGGTAAGCACTATCATTCCTTCTAAATCTCTCCAGGTGACAGGACAGCATGGAGACTCAAAATATATTGCTTTGGATTCAAATAGAATTATTTATCATCAGCTTCTGGTGCTGCCAAAGAGCCAGCTGGGTGATCCTGCAAAACTTATTTAATCTTTCTAGTTACTCACAAAAGGAAAATAACAAAAGCACCTATTTTATATGATTGTTGGGCAGATTCAATGAAATTATTTATGTCATGGATTTAGCGTAGCTGTAGCCCAACAATAAGCTGTCATACTTATTATAGCTAATGTAAGAAAGAATGCATTCATTATACACTTTACAAAATCTTTGGTGGACTTTTCCATCTCAGGTGAAAAGGCACATTGTAGCAATAGAGGTCACCAATTCTTTCTTCTAGCAGAATGAAAAAGGAACACAACCCTCCAGAGAAATTGGAGCTTGAAACCACAGACCTCAGTCATCTCTGGGAGAAAATGGATTATCATCATTAATGTCTGATGTCTCCAGCCCAGATCCAAGAACCAGAGGCATCTTAATTATAAGCAGCTTCACCAATTAATCTCCGTAATTCTAATACTTTAGAAATTAGCCTCTTGTCCTGAGAAGGTCAAGTTAAATGTCAGTCCCAGATGGAACCTAGAAGAGCATTCGAATTCAAGATCAGCAACACAGCTGGCCACACAGCTGTACATTCTTCCTCCAAATTGCCATTGATCTTTCCAAAAGCATAGCTCTAAAGATGTTTGAAAAATAACAACAGATCCGAGGTACAATTCTTTCTTTTCCCAATTTTAGTTAGAATGCATCTGAAAATTCAACAAGAGATTGATTGCATTTGGTCCAAAGTGTCGTTTTGGAAGGAAAGATGATAAAAGGTAGAAGAACACATTTGTTTTACAGCTCAGTATAATAAAGTAGTATATATCTGATCCCTGGTGATTGAATGGTTCAGCACATCTTTCTTAGTGGTTTGGTGTTTACTCACATATCTGTTTTTGTGGTACTGGGGATTGAACCCACCTCTGAGCTATACCTCCAGCCATGTTTTATTTTTTAAAGTATCACTAAGTTGCTGAGTCTTGCTAACTTGTGAGGCTAGCCTCAAACCTGCAATCCTCCTGTCACAGCCTCCCAAGTACTGGGATTACAGGTGTGCACCACCAGGCCTGGCTGGTTTGGGTGTTTAAATATGAATGTCACTTTCTAAGTAACTGTGAGCACAAATAATAGTCCTTGGTTAGCAGACAGAAAGATCATAAAAGCCAACATAATACAAGCTGATATGAATGCTCCTGTGTTTATGTTAGTAATCAAATCCCAGTCATGCCTCCTGAAGCAGCTATTGAGGCAGGCATATCTAATAATAGATGAAACCAGTAATAGTATCACTATGTTAATAACAAATTTTGTTATTTGAGAAGAACCTTTTAAGTAAGGTTCTTATTTAAACCCACATTTCATTCTCAGCAACTTATTGAAACCCGGTTTCAAAGTAAAAAATAAAAAGTAGCTTGGAAGTAGAATGCCCTGGATTCAATTCCCAGTACCAAAAACCCCCACAAATTTTAGGTACAATCATTCAGTTGTCAAGAATAAACTCTGTCAATAGTGTTAATGGTGAGTAGAAGCTGCTAGAAATAGAATTACTGCTGAAGTTAACAAAAATATCATGTGAAGCAACAGTAAATCCAAATATAGATTTAGGGCTACAACTATATAAGCATCTTATCAAACATTTGAGGATTTCTAAATAAATCCTACAAAAATCTCTACTATCATTTTCCTATTATTAGTACTTACAATTTGGTACCATTAAATGGCAAAACAAAATAAATGGATTATTTCTCTCAAAAGAATAAACAAAAACTACTACATAGTATAAGTTTGGATGTTTTTTTTCCTGCAAAAGTCTTTTATTGATTTCTGGTTCTTGACTTCCCTGTCTCTAGGACAGGGTGAGAGATTTTTCACTTCCATAATTGACCCCTCTCTCCCTCCCAAAAGAGTAACTACTGTGGATAGGAGAGACTTGTGTTATGTGATCGTCTATCAGGTCACTACATTCTTATATGGAATATTTCAATTAATCTGGACATAAATTTTTCTTAATGGGCTTTAATACCCACTTTTTCAACATTAGAAGCCAAGGCTCGGCGAAGCTAAGCCATTTGTGCATTAAGAGAACAGAGTCAAATTCAGATCTTGAAAATCACTTCTTTCCTTGCAAGGAAGCAAATAACACAGGATTTAAAGTATGACTTAGCCTCATACTGCCAAACCTCAGTTATATGTAATTCTAAGAAAGTAATCCTCTGCCTGACCAGAAATGACATGTATTAACAACTGCAAGCAGGTATCCAGAAAGCATATATGGAGTTTGTAGGAAGACAGAGTTGCATGACAAATAGATAAGGAATGGTTGCAATGCACAGCAGTGTTATAGGTTAAACTGTATCCTCCCAAAAATACACATTGGAGTCCTAACCGCAGATACCTCAGAATATGATTGTATTCAGATGGGGTCTTTACGGAGGTAATGTCATTAGGGTGGGTTCTAATCAAATATGGCTGGTATTCTTATACAAAGGAGAAAATTTACATATGTACACACACACAATGCCAAGGGAAATTGAAGTTAAACTGTGGCTTATACCTTTGTTTGGCTATAACAGAATATCTGTAAAGAAACTAAGTTACAGGTGTGGGTGGTTTGCACCTGTAATCCCAGTACTTGAGAGGTTGAGACAGGAGGAGTGCACTTCGAGACCAGCCTCAGCAACTAGGTTATCTCAGCAACTAGGTTGGGAGACTCTCAGCAACCTAGAGAGAGACCCCGTTTCAAAAGTCAAAAGAGTTGGGGTGTAGCTGGGAGATAGAATACCCTTGGGTTCAATCCCCAATACAAGAAAAAGAAGCCTGGTGTGGTGGCGCACGCTTGTAATCCCAGCATTCGGGAGGCTGAGACTGGAGGATCTGGGTTCGCGGCCAGCCTCAGCTACCTAGTAAGGCACTCTGCAACTTAGTGAGACTCGGTTTCAAAATAAAGAATAAAAATTAGGGCTGGGGGTATAGCTCAGAGGTAGAATGTCCCTGGGTTCAATCCCCAGTACAGTAAGCTCACAGTATCTAGGGCTACAAGAGCTTGTCAGCAGAGTCTTCTTGGCTTCTGGTGAGAGCTTCATGGAGATGGCATCAGATGGTGGAAATAGGTGCAGAAGAAGCCAAATATCAGGGATAACCTTTATAACAACCACTCTTGTAGTAACTCCCCATCCTATGAGTCCCTCCCCAATCACTCCCTAGAAACCTAATTCAATCTTAAGAGATCGAACTCAGCCTCTCCAGAATGAAAGACTTTAATCCATTTACAAGAATAAAGCCACATAACCTAATTATTTCCTAAAGGTCCCACCACTTCAGAACAATGTTACATCAAATTCTAACATTAGTGTTGGTGGAGACCAACCACAGCAAGTTGTGACAAGCCAAAGAAATACCGGCAGCTAGAAAAGAGGGCTGGACAGACCCTTCTGAGAGCCTTCAGAGCGAGCATGGCCCCAACGACCCCTCCATCTTGAGTGCCTGGGCTCTGGAATTGGCAGGCAAGACATGCATATGGTTTAAGCCCCCTGGATCGTCATACTTTGTTACATTAGCTCTAGGAAATAAATAGGAGTTGTGAAAGTATAGCACCATTAGGACCATCTATTGAAGTTATCTTCTATGAGGATGTGAGCTACCTTATACACCTCTGAATTCACTCTGAATTCCTAGCCTAGCACCTGACATAAAAGGTGCTCAATTAAAAAATATTGTTTCATATTCTGGGGACTGTAAAATGGAAGGTATTCTCATTGTCAATATTATGTTGCAAAATCAAGTCATGCTGAGGGTGGTGTGGAGCACTCAAAATCCCAGTTATTGGAAAGGTGAGATGGGAGGATTGCAGATTCAAGACGAGCCTCAGCAACTTAGCGAGACACTGCTTTTAAAAAAATACGCTTGTAATCCCAGCATTTGAGAGGCTGAGACTGGAGGATCTGGGTTCGTGGCCAGCCTCAGCTGCTTAGTGAGGCCCTCTGCAACTTAATGAGACCCTGTTTCCAAATAAAGAATAAAAAAAATAGGGCTCAAGCTATAGCTCGGAGGAAGAATGCCCCCAGGTTCCATCCCCAGTACCGCAATAAATAAATAAATAAATTAATTAATTAATTAATTAAATTTAAAAAAAGGTCTGGGTGTGTAGCTTAGAGGTTAGAATGCCTCTGGGCTCAAAACCCAGTGCAACAACAACAAAATCAGGTCACATTTTGACCTTAAGTGTATTCTTTGAAAGATAAGAGAAGAATTAATGCTCACACAAATAGGGAGAGGGAACTGCATGGAAGAGCCCAGCAAACTGAAAAATCAATGGCTATACTGAATGAGGAAAGTCTCTTCCAGTGACTCTGGCGAGTACAGAGGAAAACTAAAGTGAAGAAGAAGATTATTAATCTTGAAAGGATTTTTTAAGATGGCACTAAGGCTAGCAAAATGTTTAGAGAGTGCTGAAGACACACACATAATTTACTGTGATTGAACACCATCAGAGGAAGTTACTCCACTCATTTTTAAATGGAATCTCGCTGTGTTTGTGTATTTCTCAGTACCACACTATTTGCATGAAATATTTTCAAATAAACATCATTATTTCAGCAGTATGTTCATGTAGCATAGCTAATAAAAAAAAAATGTATAATGAGCATACTGGTGGAGCTTAACTATCATGGGGCAGGCTCCTTAGCTCCAAACATTAAGAAATGTAGCTACTGCAGGATGATCTCATCGCTTTCCAAAACCAAACTGACACGGCTCAGGAAGTGGTTTGCAGATCTCTTCCTGGCAGCCATTCATTCATGTCCACCCAAAGGTCTCAAAAGAAAATCACATGGGTGGCTTTATAGACATTGAGAACTTTGATTGTGGCCAGAGTAGAGCGCTACCCCAAAGGCAGCTCCCACGAAGGCAAATTTGCTTAAATCCAAAGTTTGTTCCCTATTCTGTGCTATGCAGAGTGTTTTGCTTACATTATCTCATCAGATCACCATGAAGACCAGTGTAATATGATACTTCTAGAGAGAGAAATTACTATTATTGGTATTTTATAAAGAAGCTGGAATTCATGTAGGTCAATTAATTTGCCTAAGTACATTGAGCTATTAAGTGACAGAGAACAGTTGAGTCAATTCTTTGATTCCCAAGTACTCTACTTGTGGTGCCCACCTCTAATTTATTCTATCACATCTCCTATGACCCAGTTTCCAAACTTCTTTAAATAGTATATGATGGTTTGGGATGTGAATGGGAAAGTGGAAGCTATCATATCCAATTCTGGGAGTCATTTCTTGCCTCTTTTGCCCATTTTGCAGCTGAAAAAAATATGGATGTTCTAGGAGGCAAAGTAAATTGTCCAACACAGCTGACAAGTGGCAGGGCCGATATGTGGGTATAGCTCCAATTCCAAAAGTTATGGTCTCTCCCCTGAATTGATTTGGTTTCAAATCAATAACATCATAATCCCAACCCAAGTTCTATATCTATACTACATATGGAACACAGAGCAAAGAATCAAGCTTACATTGGCAGGTTCTGGTCTCAGAAAGAAAAAGGAACAATAGAAAAACTTCAGTTTTGAAGAAAGGAAGGTTCTTTTCTATTAGTTTTATCTAACCTTTGTACTTTACAGATCACAAGAATATTTTCTAATTTGATACAATAATCTTGCAAAAGTAATAAATTAGCAGATTGGCACATTATCTTTAGTATCTCCAGATTTCAATTCCCCAGAAAGTATGAAAAAAGCAAGAGATACAGAGATCCTTTCTGCAAAACTCATCAATTTGGAGAAATGCAGAATTTGCCAATAATGCTATTTTATTTTCTTATTTTTAAGACTGGCTTTGAAGCACTGAGACAGATGTGTTTAAAAATTATCAAATGGCACCAGCTAAGATGTCCACCAACAGATGAATGGATTACAAAACTATGGGATATGTACACAATGGAATTTTACTCAGCCATAAAGAAGAACAAAATCATGTCATTTGCAGGGAAATGGATGGAACTGGAAAACATTATGCTAAGTGAGATTAGTCAGCCACAAAAAGTAAAACATTGTATGCTCTCCCTACTATGTAGAAGCTAGGGAGAAAGTGGGTCATAAGAGGGACTCTAGACAAAGAAGGAGAAACCATAGATGAGTAAAGATGGTGACTTAACTGAATGTGATGGGGGGGGGACACCCTAATGCACATGATGTACTTTCACAAACATATCAAAGTCAATCACTAAACTGAACTCAAGGAGGAAGGGGAAGGGAGTGGGGCAGGAATTGAGGAAGGGTTAAATGAGAAATGTGTGCATGTATGCCTTTATCAGCTTGTACCTAGCAAAGATGTAAGATTACAGTGCACCTATTAAAAAAAATTATCAAGTGGGTTTGAGCATGGCAACACATGCCTGTAATCCCAGAACCTGGGAAATTGAGACAGGAGGATTGCAGGTTAGAAAGCCAGTTGCAACAACTTAGCAAGATACTATTTCAAAATAGATAAAATATGGCTGGGGGTGTAGCTCAGAGGTATACTGCCCCTGAGTTCAATTGCCAGTACAAAGAAAGATGTGCATGAGTACAGAGTATTCCTTTCTCCATGAAGATTACATATTCTCTTAGCTACTTACTTGTCTTAGCTTTCTTCCTACTCAAAATAGCAAAAAAAGTCAAGTGACAGCAAGAAAGAATAAAATAGATTTAGTTCCATTTTCTTTTTTCTATTAACCCTTAAAAAAAAAAATTCAACTTCAAGAATGCAAAAGACCAATCTATTCAAGGATGAAGACAACATCTATTTTTCCTTCCTCAACACACTGTGGTTTGTATAATTTATGGTGGTTACATTTAATTCATAACATGATGGAGATAGCTTACAGACTTACAGCTTATTTTTAATAAGTGCTGATGCACTTGTGCCAGTCTTGCCGGGCTCCCCTTCCACAAACATTTGGCTTCCCAGATTATATCCATGAAAATTAATGATCTGTCACTGGGCTTGCCTCCATCCTAATGAAGTAGTTATTCAGAGCAATTGGAGTCAGGTGTGAGAAACTTGCTTTTCCTGTAGGTGATAAAGTCCTCCTCATTCTTTGCACAAATTAGGTGAAAGCAAAAAATATATATATATTAATTACTACCACACAATGATTTTGCATTTTCCAACAAGTGAAAGGAGTTTATATGTTGGTGTTTGAAAGCTTTTCTGCACAGAAATAGCAATAAACAGAAGACATATCAAAAATTCAAACGCATTTGTAATTTCTTTGCTTTGTGAAAAGCCAAATGTGGGAGTCATAAAGTGAACATCTTTCCTGAGCAACTCATAATTCACAGGGCTAAGTGCCATGAAAAATAAAATTAAGAGGAAGGTTTAATAAAGAGAGAAACTTAAATTAATTGGAGCCATCAAAGAAGGCCATCTAAAGAGACAGGATGCAAATCTAAATCTGTGAAACACAAAACCAGCCAGAAGAATGTATGGAGAAAGAATGATTCAGACAGAGGGACACCCAGTACAGAGACCCAGAGGCAGAACAAGTGTGTCACATTAAGCAGGGTTTGTCAACTTTGACACTAGTAACACTTTGGGCTGGATAATTCTTTGGGCATTGGCCTGTGCATTGTGACATATGTAGCAGTATCTTTGGCCTTATCCAATAAACGCCAGTGGTATCATGCACTCCCTGCAGATGTAACATCCAAAATTCTCCAGGTATTGGCAAATGTCCCCCAAGGAACAGCATCACCCCCTGACTGAGAATCACTGTAAAGGAAAAGGCAGATGATATAGGTTATGTGACTAAAGGGTAAGAAACAAGGAAAAGAATAAATTTACAGCAGGAAATAAAAGCCATGGTTAAGTTCTCCATGTTAGCACCACTACAGGTCCTATGACCTTAGGGATCCTTCCCCTTTGGCACACTACAAGGTTCCATGTCAAATTCAAGCTGGGAAAACTGTACTTGGAAAAAACGAGGGATTTGTCTGACTCAAGGACCAAGGGAACACCTGGGTCTTAAGTGGCCTGATGACTGTGTTCCCATCTCAGTGTCCCTACCTGCACAGGTTCCCCACATGACAGCCATGTAACTGGACTTAACACAGTCTGCCTTCAAAACCAATAACTGCCTTGGTGACTCTACAGAAGAGATAAAACATATCTCAAAAATCAAGAGTGGTGAACGTTTTCATGAAAATGAAGATTGTGGAAGGTACCTTCTTAGGGTTAAGAAAGAATTCATGCATGAGCAAATAAGGATTCCAAAATTTAACTCACATTTTATTCATGTCTTCCGAATCCATTTTTCTTTATATTAAATATCTGTTTAGTCACCATATAGGTTTGTGGAGAAAATGGATTGTAACAGCATGCCTCTAAATAGGTCATTAAGTCAAAGATGAACTGGTGAAAATGAGGCAGAGAAACATCAGTGCTGAAGCAACTAAGGGTTATTCATAGAAATTTAACTTTGCTCCAGAATAAATTAACAAGACATATTACAGAATCTTCTGGAGTGGAGCAAGACTAAGTTTCATCTTTCTCCAAACACAGATGATAGTTCATAAAACCTGCACTAGCAAAAGGATCACTTTCAGCCCTTTCTTCAAGGGAGAATTTTTTTTTTTTTTTTTTTTTTTTTTTTTTTTTTTTTTTTTTTTTTTTTTTTTTTTTTTTTTTGCGGTACCGGGGATTGAACTCAGGGGCATTCTACCTCTGAGCTACACCCCCAGCCCTATTTTTTTATTCTTTATTTTGAAACCGAGTCTCACTAAGTTGCGGAGTGCCTCACTAGGCAGCTGAGGCTGGCCGTGAACCCGGATCCTCCGGTCTCAGCCTCCCAAATGCTGGGATTACAAGCGTGCGCCACCACGCCTGGCTAGTGGGAGAATCATTTAAATGAATTCATCTATTTAAACAGAGTCTAAGTGGTGCTATTTGGGCATATTTACTTAATTACTTCTATGCCATATCTCCTAAAAGTCAAAATTTTATAAGGGAATTTCTAAAGTAGGCAATTGCAATAATTTTATCCTGAATAGGAGAAAGCTGAGGCTCCTGTTTTTTATATTTAACCAAACGCTTATTTAGCATTGATCATATGCCTTAAAGTTCTAAATATTTTTCTCATGGAAGATACTAAATTTAAAAATAGTCCCACTTGGCAGTTGATATTATTTCTTCCGTCTTGAAGATAAGAAACATAAGCACAGAGAGATCAGGTGAATTCAACAAAGGTGCACAGTTATTAAGTGAACAAGCCCAGCTTTGAACCTAGGCAGACTCGATGAGACTATGACTCTAAATACTACTTCTCAATGTAATCCAAAAGAAGGAAACGAGTGCTTTTGTTTGCTTCTATTTGCTTGTTTGGATAGGAATAAGGAGCACAGTTCTTCCAAGAATCAAAGAGCCACATTAAGTACCTGAGCCTTCAAAGTTCCAGAAGGGACCCCTCGGATCCCTGTTTCCCAGTTCATTTCACTGTTAAGGTTGCCAGCCCTACTCCTGTATCTTTTCCTTTCCCTCAATTCTCTGAAACATAATAAACGGATATGATACACTCTGCAGAGAAGCACCTGGATGCGATTTCAGATTTGGGAGGCAACAAATAGCCAAATACATCATTCCATTCCATCACTGACACAAACATTTCCTAATAAAATGAAGCACTGTAGGTTTCCTGTGGGCAGTACTGATGTCACAGTTAACATTGAAAGAAAGAATATTATTTGAATAGAATTTGAGTCATAATAGTATATGAAATTCAAAAGTGGCAGTGCTGGACATACATTGGAGTTGTCAGGTATTGATGTAAAAGAATAATTTAGTAGCTTGCATGGGTTCCTTGATCATCAATCCATTTTTTTTTTTTTTTTTGCGGTACTGGGGATTAACTCAGGGGCATTCTACCTCCAAGCTATACCCCCAGCCCTACTTTTTATTCTTTATTTTGAAACAGGGTCTCACTAAGTTGCGGAGTGCCTCACTAGGTAGCTGAGGCTGGCCACAAACCCAGATCCTCCAGTCTCAGCCTCCCAAATGCTGGGATTACAAGCATGCACCACCACGCCCGGCTCTCATCAATCCATTTTAATACTCATCAGTTATAAAATATGAAAATCTGTTTCTGTTTCCCCAAGCACCTAGTTGAACCAATGATTCCACAATTGTTAGACATATACAAGTAAATGACTCTTTAATAATGCAATAATGCTTTGGCCAGAAAAGGATTGGCTGAAGGTTATGAGGTGATATATCTGTTTCTGATATAATAAAGAGGAAAATTGGTAAGCAGAGATTTGAAGAACATTATGATCTGCGTATAAACCTAGATGGATCAGTCTGGACTCCAAAGCCCAGGACTACTTCAAGACAAGCGCCACTATTCATTCAGTCAACACATGTTCATATCATTACTCAGTTCCAGAAACTGCTACACATTACTGCATCTCACTTTAAAATAATCGGACTAAAGAAACAGAACCAGCCCTTTTATTTTTAAACAGTTTAGGAGCTAAATTTCAGTGAGGTAAGTCTTTTTGCCCAGGCTACAAGCCTCAGAAACATCTGGACATCACACACGAGTCTGCCCATGTCCCAAGAAGGGGCTCAGTAAATGATATCTTTGGGGACGTGGGTGATGATGATATATTGCCAGCTCAGTATTCCTATAAAGCACATAGCTATTAATAATAAAGACTAAAGCTGGGCGTGGTGGCGCACGCTTGTAATCCCAGCATTCGGGAGGCTGAGACCGGAGGATCCGGGTTCGCGGCCAGCCTCAGCTACCTAGTGAGGCACTCTGTAACTTAGTGAGACTCGGTTTCAAAATAAAGAATAAAAAATAGGGCTGGGGGAATAGCTTGGAGGTAGAATGCCCCTGAGTTCAATCCCCAGTACGGCAAAAAATAATAATAATAATAATAATAATAATAATAATAATAATAATAATAATAAAGACTATTGACCAAAGAGCCAAAGAAGCCAAATAAATGGATTCATATGAGGCACACCATAAAGTACAGGTAGGCATGTGGAATAGGTGTGAAACTTGGGTGTGTGTGTGGGGGGGGCACAGTACTCAGGATTGAACCCAGGGGTGTTTGGCCCTATTTTACTTTTTTTTTTTTTTAATTTTTACAACTGGATCTAAGTGGCTGAAGGCTTTGCTGATTTGCTAGCTGCAAGCCTACGATCCTCCTGTCTCAGCCTCCCAAGTACTAGGATTACAGATGTGCACAACCACACATCCAGCTGGCAACCCTGGCATTTCTAAGCCTGCCCTGTCCGATTGACAGAGACAGACAAAGCTACATGGCAAACACAAAGCCAACATGCAGATCTCTCTTGCTTTGCCTCGACTCCGGTAACTCATGCTATCTTTTTTTTTTTTTTTTTGCGGTACTAGGGATTGAACTCAGGGGCATTCTACCTCCGAGCTATACCCCCAGCTCTATTTTTTATTCTTTATTTTGAAACCGGGTCTCACTAAGTGGCGGAGGGCCTCACTAGGTAGCTGAGGCTGGCCGCGAACCCGGATCCTCCGGTCTCAGCCTCCCGAATGCTGGGATTACAAGCGTGCGTCACCACACCTGGCTAACTCATGCTATCTTAAAACGTCAGCTAGATCCCCACTTCCGCAGGTCCTGCCCTTCTTAACCACTTCTAATCCACCTGCTCTCTGCTCCCGCAGCACATGAACCTCTCCTACACAGAGCTCACTACAGTCCAGGCTCCTTTTTGACAGTTTGGGTTGACATTTCTGTCCCTAGACTGTGCATTCCCCTCCTAGTCACAGAGGCCATGTTGGGTTTGGGACACTAACTATGTCCATATTACCTGAGCAGGTGAACTGGCCACCTTATACATACTTACTGAACTGAAGAACAAAAGGTTCACTTCCCATGATGGAAGCCAACTAGCAGAGAGCTATTTCTAGCCCCCCCCCCCCCCCCCCCCCCCCCCCCTTTTTTTTTTTTTTTTTTTTTTTTTTTTTTT
>PVLC010035859.1:0-16093 GCA_004027655.1 Graphiurus murinus | reverse complement strand
AGTCAATCACTAAACTGACCAGGAGATAGGGGGAGGGTGGGTGGGAATTGGGGAAGGGTTAATGAGAAATATGTGCATGGATGTCTTTACCTGTACTAGTTTGTACCCAACAAAAATGTGTAATTAACCCTGTTGTACCCAAGAAATGTATAAAATTCCATGCTAAAAAATTAAAAAATAAATAAATAAATAAATAAATTAAAAAGGGCTCAGGGTGTAGCTCAGAGGTAGAACGCATTCAATCCTCAGTACCTAATAAATAATAGTAATAATTAATAATGATAATAATGAAGTTTTGCTAAACAAGAGTTGGCAACTTTTGGTCACTTGCCCTAGCAATGTAAAAAACATAAGCAAAAGCAATTAAATTATGATGTGTGTGTGTGTGTGTGTGTGTTAGTTACTGGGGATTGAACCCAGGGGCATTCTCCCTCTGAGCTATTCCCCCAACCCTTTTTATTTTGAAACAGAATCTCATTAAATTGCTGAGGGTCTCACTAAGATGCTAAGGGCTTTGCTAAGTTGCTTAGGCAGCCTCAAACCTGTGATCCTCCTGTCTCAGCCTCCCTAGTACTGGGATTACAAGTGTGCTCCCCCACGCCCAACTGACGAATATTTCTTAATGCATCTCAGATGAAAGTCATACACATGGCTCCCTTGTGCTCTAAGTAGAGAAACACTGGGACCAGAGAAGGGAGGGGTCCCTCCAGGGCTTTGCTTTGTTGATGATTTTGTTGATCTCTTCAGGGGCTGCTCTAAGAGGCGGGGTCCTGGAGGGCAGGCCCTGCATCCCCATTTCCCTCCTGCCAAGAAGACACATGGGGTCCAAGATGAAGCCGGGAGCATGACTGCTTGCTGCTTTGCCTAAGCAGGGCCACGATGAGATGGAAGTTGTTCCGTCTGGTGTGCACTCCTACATTAAGCTGCTGAGGACCAACCGGGAACTTCTGGTCACTCACATCCGAAACACGCAGTGTCTGGTGGACAACCTGCAGGAGAATGACTACTTCTCGGCTGAAGACTCGGAGATCGTGTGCGCCTGCCCCACCCAGCCCGACAAGGTGCCTGGGACAGAAGTCCTCCCTCCTGCCCCGAGTGAGGGGGTTGGGAGCTGAGCACGCTGGGGCCCGATAGGACATAAGGGCCAGGCCCTTTACGTCTTGGCTCGCAATGCTGAGTGTATTGGCTCCCAGACAACTTTTTTTTTGGGGGGGGGGGTTACTGAAGGTTGAATGCAGAGGCATTCTACCTCCAAGCTACATCCCCAGCTCCCTATTTTATTTGTGATTTTGAAACAGGGTCTTGCTGATTTGCTGGGGCTGTCCTTGAACCTGAGAACCTGCAATCCTCTTGTCTCAGCCTCCCAAGTACTGAGATTACAGGTGTGCGCCGCCACACCGGGCTCAGACAATTGGATTTTAAATCCGCCGTAAATGAAGGCTCGGGAAGAAGCAAATGAACGTAAAACACCAGCGGTGGTGCTCATTCAGGCCTTTAAACCCGAAGCGCTGCTCGTGGCAGGCTAAGACTCAGGGCGGGCCTTGCCTCCTGCTTTAAACATCCCTGCGACCCCAGGTTCTCCATGAAGCCTCCAGCTCCGCTGGGGGAAGTCCAGCAGCTCTCAGTTTCACGCAAGCTTGGTGTTATCTTCTGAGAAACAGAATTGAGACCCATAACTCCTTCTCGTTTGGAGGAATAACAAAACTTATTCGTGATGTGGTGCTGCTGGGGTTCAGAGACCCCTGAATGGTTTCTGGGGAGAGCCCAGCAGCACAGTGGTACACTTTGGTCTCCTCACTTGACTTTTTTCCCCGTGCCTTTTTGTTTTTGTTTGTTTGCTTTTTTTTTCTTTCTTTCTTGTGTTCTTAGCTTAATTTGGGGGGGGGGGGTTCTTTTTTTTTTTTTACTTTTTGAATTGGGGATCCAACCCAGGGCAGTGCACTTGCCGGGCAAGCACTTGTCACTGACCTACACCCCAGCCCTCCTCCTGCCTTTTTAATAACAAAAAGGCGATTTTAACACACAGTGTGTATGTGTGTGTGTGGGGGGGGGCTTTTTCCCTTCTGCTGTGTGGCCAAGCTGCTCCACCTCATTGTGCTTAAGAAGGACGACTCCTTCCTTCTCTGTGCTCATTTTTTTTTTTTTTTTGCTGCAGCACTGGGGATTGAACTCAGGGGATTCTACCTCCGAGCTACACCCCCAGCCCTATTTTTTATTCTTTATTTTGAAACAGGGTCTCACTAAGTTGCGGCATGCCTCACTAGGTAGCTGAGGCTGACCGAGAACCTGGATCCTCCGGTCTCAGCCTCCCGAATGCTGGGATTATAAGCATGTGCCATCACCCCGGCTCAATTCTTGAATGGCAATGGTGCTAGGTTAAGAGCGCTCAAAGAATTCACCTTTGAGTGGCCTTGTTTTTAGGCTCAGGAAGCCTCCTGGCTTCTTAGAGCTGTACACTCTGTTTCTTGTTAGGAAGGAAGGTGCATTTCTCGGCTCCTCGAACGCCTCAGTTGCACACTGGCTGGGCAGATGGTCAAGCTGCTGGCCGTAGGAAGAGCTGCACTGAGCCCACCGGGGGTCTTTCTGGCAGGAAGAGCCCCTCACACCAGCTCACGCCTTTATGCTTGTGTCGCCACCAGGTCCGAAAAATTCTGGACCTGGTCCAGAGCAAGGGCGAGGAGGTGTCCGAGTTCTTCCTCCACGTGCTCCGACAACTCACGGATGCGTATGTGGACCTCCAGCCATGGCTGTCCGAGATTGGCTTCTCCCCATCCCCCCTCATTCAGAGCAAAACTATCGTCAACACTGACCCAGGTACAAGCCAGCCCCGGGGGACTGCAGGAATTTGTGCAAGCAAGGCCCGGGGCTTGTAATTGCTGTAGTGCTGGCATACAAGCTGGCCTTGTGTTCCGCCACAGAACACGGCAACTGCTAATAAAAATACACTCTTGCTGGGTGCGGTAGTGTACGCCTATAATCCTATTTATTCAGGAAGCTGAGGCAGGAGGATTGCAAGTTTGAGGCCAATCTGGGCAACTTAACAAACCCTGATTCAAAATAAAAAGGGAAGCTGGGTGTGGTGGCGCACGCTTGTAATCCCAGTACTTGGGAGGCTGAGACAGGAGGATTGCAGGTTCGTGGCCAGCCTCAGCTACTTAGGGAGGCCCTCCACAACTTAATGAGACCCTGTTTAAAAATAAAGAATAAAAAATAGGCCCGGGGGTGTAGCTTGGACGTAGAATACCCCTGGGCTCAATCCCTAGTACTGCAAAAAATAAAAAAAAAACCATATAAAAAAGGGGTGAGGTGAGATGGAGCTCCATGGTAAAGCATCACTGAGTTCAATCGCAGTCCAGGCAAAAATAAAAAATAGAATAAATCCAGACCTTGGAAACAGAAGCAAGGCACATTCTCAGGGAGCTAGGTGCGTGTTTAGGGAGAACAAGACCGACTGCAGAGTCAGGGCCAGGGCCGGGCTTGTTCCTGTGGCCCTGCAAGGCACCAGCCAGCCACAGCCGGATCCTGCTTTGAATGCCCGCCCCCTCACTTGGATTCCTTCTCCTAAGGAAAAAAGGAAATATTCCCACAGTGAGTAGTGTTTTCAAAAGATTTCCCTGTTGGTTCCTTTGGCCAGTTATTTTCAAAAATTTAAAATATAATTCACTCTACAAGAAGATGCACACAGAAGACTACAGCCATATTGTATGGCTCCATTGATATGAAATGTCCAGAAAAAGCAAAAAAAGAAAAAAACATGAGTAGGGGTGTATGATTCTGGGGATTGAACCTAAGGTGTTCTACTTCCAAACCACACCCATAGCTTTATTTTATATTTTGAAACGGTTTTCCTAATTTGCTGAAGTTGGCCTCAAACCTGTGATCCTCCTGCCTCAGTCTCCCAAGTACTGGGATTACGGGGTGTGCACCACCACACCTGACATCCTTGTATGTTCTCAACCAGTGTTAGAAGCAAAAGAAAGGTTAGGGTCATTTCTTCCTTAACAAGAACATCTTCCATGGGGACTGGCTCGAGCCATTTGAATGGGGCCGTGGGCACAGCAGGGCATATGGCCTGGCCCTCAAGTGCCGGGGGCTTCAGCTAGAGTTCAATGAGAACTCTGCAGAACAGTCTCAGTTAAAGTCTGTCGCCCTCTAGTGGGCTAACTCAGCGGATTCTGCAAGGCTGGCTCTTTGGGGCTCCAGAGGGCCCGGGTTGGAGGAATGGGGACCCGGTGTGGCTTGGTTTGTGTGCCCGCCTCCCCTCCTGGCAGCCTCCCTGACTCTCTCTCTCGGCCTCCACCTCTGCCTCCAGTGAGCCGGTACACCCAGAAGCTGCGACACCAGCTGGGCTGCGACTCCAAGTTCATGCTGTGCTACGCCCAGCAGGAGGAGCTGCTGCTGGAGGAGACGTACTCGGACACCATCATGGAGCTGGTGAGCTTCAGCAACGAAAGCCTGGGCAGCCTGGGCGGCCTGGCCTGCCTGCTGGACCACAGCTCGGGCGTCCTCAACGAGCACGGGGAGACGGTCTTCGTGTGCGGGGACGCGGGCGTGGGCAAATCCATGCTGCTGCAGCGGCTGCAGAGCCTCTGGGCGTCGGGCCGGCTGGCGGCCGAGGTCAAGTTCTTCTTCCACTTCCGCTGCCGCACGTTCAGCTGCTTCAAGGAGAGCGACGCGCTGTGCCTGCGAGACCTGCTCTTCAAGCACTACTGCTACCCGGAGCAGGACCCCGACGAGGTGTTCGCCTTCCTGCTGCGCTTTCCCGGGACGGCCCTCTTCACCTTCGACGGCCTGGACGAGCTGCACTCGGACTTCGACCTGAGCCGCGCGCCCGACAGCTGCTGCCCCTGGGAGCCCGCCCACCCGCTGGTGCTGCTCGCCAACCTGCTCAGCGGGAGGCTGCTCAAGGGCGCGGGCAAGCTGCTCACGGCGCGCACGGGCGTCGAGGTGCCGCGCCAGCTCCTGCGCAAGAAGGTGCTCCTGCGGGGCTTCTCCCCCAGCCACCTGCGCACCTACGCCCGGAGGATGTTCCCCGAGCGCGCGGCGCGGGACCACCTGCTGCAGCAGCTGGAGGCCAACCCCAACCTCTGCAGCCTGTGCGCCGTGCCCCTCTTCTGCTGGATCATCTTCCGTTGCTTCCAGCACTTCCACGCCGCCTTCGAAGGCTCCTCGCAGCTGCCGGACTGCGCCGTGACCCTGACCGACGTCTTCCTGCTGGTCACCGAGGTGCACCTGAACAGGACGCAGCCCTGCAGCCTGGTGCAGCGCAACACGCGCAGCCCGACCGAGACCTTCTACGCGGGCTGGCGCACGCTGCGCGCGCTGGGGCAGGTGGCGCACCGCGGCATGGACCGGAGCCTCTTCGTGTTCAGCCAGGCCGAGGTGCAGGCCTCCGAGCTGCAGGAGGGCGACCTGCAGCTGGGCTTCCTGCGGCCGGTGCCGGAGCCGGGCCCCGACGGAGGGCAGGCCTACGAGTTTTTCCACATCACGCTGCAGGCCTTCTTTACGGCCTTCTTTCTCGTGGTGGACGACAAGGTGGGCACCCGCGAGCTGCTCAGGTTCTTCCAGGAGTGGGCGCCCCCGGGGGAGGCGACAGCCGTGTCCTGCTACCCGTCCTTCTTCCCTTTCGAGTGCCTGGGGGGTGGCAGCCTCCCGCGGTCTGACCCCTTCAAGAACAAGGATCACTTTCAGTTCACCAACCTCTTCCTGTGCGGGCTGCTGTCCAAAGCCAGGCAGAAGCTCCTGCGGCACCTGGTGCCCGCCGCCACCCTGCGGCGGAAGCGCAAGGCGCTGTGGGCGCACCTGTTTGCCAGCCTGCGCACCTACCTGAAGAGCCTGCCCCGGGTGCAGTCGGGCGGCTTCAGCCAGGTGCAAGCCATGCCTACCTTCCTCTGGATGCTGCGCTGCATCTACGAGACGCAGAGCCAGAAGGTGGGGCAGCTGGCGGCCCGGGGCATCTGCGCCAACTACCTCAAGCTGACCTTCTGCAACGCCTGCCCAGCCGACTGCAGCGCGCTCGCCTTCGTCCTGAACCACTTCCGCAAGCGGCTGGCGCTGGACCTGGACAACAACAACCTCAACGACTACGGCGTGCGGGAGCTGCAGCCCTGCTTCAGCCGGCTCACGGTGGTCAGGTGAGGCTGCCGCGCGGGGGCAGCAGGGTGGGGACTGGCGTGGTGGACCAGGATTCCTGGGTCTGCCACCGCCCTGGGACTCATGAGCGCTGGTCCGGGGACATCCAGACCGTCCCTGTCTGGGTGGCAGAGGGGGAAAAGCAAAGCCAGGCAAGGTGGACCTGGGGCAGCTCCAGCTGGGTGCCCTTGTACAATCTGCTCAACCCCTCTGAGCCCCCAGGGTCTTCATTTGGAAAAAGGAGAGGCTCACCACCCCAGCAAGCACCGCAGTAATAGTCAATGTTAGCGCGCATGCGTGAAGTGGTTACCAGTACCGCCTCACTCAGTGCTCTTAATGCTATAGGTAGGCGCAGTAGGTGCTGTGGTCGTCTCCCTGCTGGCAAATGAGGAAGCAAAGGCAGAGGAGTTGAGGGCTTGCTTCAGTCGAGCAGCTGCACCAGAGCCAGAATGTGCGAGGAAGCGGTCATTTAAGATTAGTCTGAGGCTCAGAGGTCCTCAGAGGGTTTCTGGCATGTGGGAGCTTTTATTGCTGCAGAGAAAGCAGACGCTGAGCTCCCTGGCCTACCCTCTCCCTCCTCCTCCTCCTCCTCCTCCTCCTCCTCCTCCTCCTCCTCTTCCTCTTCCTCTTCCTCTTCCTTCTGGAACTGGGAGATTAAACCCAGGGACATTCTACCTCTGAGTTACACTCCCCAGCCCTTTTTATTTTTTTTTATTTTGAAACAGGGTTTTGCTAAGTCAGCACTCATTGGCCTCCAACCTGCATCCTCCTGTCTCAGCCTCCCAAGTACTGGGATTACAGGCACGTGCCACTGTACCCTGCAACATTACTTTCTGTGATCAAGCCAACAGCCCTGCACATGGCCAGAGCTCGGTGAAAGTGCTGCCTCATGGTTATTATCCTGTTTGACAGTTTAGAGGAAAAAGACGCCCATCTGTCCCCCTCCTGTTTTTATACTAGAGATTGGACCCAGGTGTGCTTCACCGCTGAGCTATACCCCCAGCCCTTTTTTATTTGTAAACAGGTCTCGCTACGTTGTTGAAGTTCTCATTATGTTGCTGAGGCTGGCCTCAAACCTGCTATCCTCCTGTCTCAGCCTCCCATGTACTGGGAGTGGAGTTGTACGTTCAATCTACCCTCTTCTTAAATTGACATTTCCACAGGACCTGGAATTCTACATTCCTTAGCTCATGCATTTCTTTTTTTCTCTTTCCTTCCTTTCTTCGTTTTTCCTTTTGAAACAGGGTCTCACGACTTGCTAAGGCTGTCCTCGAACCTGTGACCCTCCCATCTCGGCCTCCCAAGTACTAGGATTCCAAGCGTGTACCACCACGCCTGGCTTGGCTCATGTGTTTCTGAAGGGCAGTGGGGCTTTAGCACCGACTCTTAGCTCCTGGTGTATCCACGACAGTGCTGGAATCCTGTGGGAGGTGGGGTATAGGGAGCTGGTGGCTGCTGTATCCTGAGAATTGGAACCCTGGGATCTGTCTGCCTCCCGCTCTGGCCGGCAGTGACTCTCCATTCCACAGCCTTAGGCCATCTCCCTGCCCCATAGTCCTGAGCCCATCGAAGGGAAAGGGAGACGTGTCTGTCCTGCTATCCCCAAGAGAAGTTTCCTCCATATCAGCAAGAGACAGCAGCTCCCAGGAAAGTATGAAGACAGGGCAGCCACCAGAAGCTCTCGGAGCTCCCTGAGGGCCTGGGTTGGGGTTGTTTTCATCTGAGAGTTAGAAACTGCAAAATCTTGTTGACTTATGTAAGTTACGAGCTTATTTCTCTCTCGTGAACTCCAGAGGCAGGCAGTACAGGGCTGGTATGGTGGCTCTCTTCTGCCTTGCTCTAATGCCGTTCTCACTACCTGGCTTCTATCTCCTGACCCAAGGTGGCTGCCCAAGCTCCACCCACCTCGTCAGCATTCTAGCCACCAGGAAAAAGGAAAAGCAAAGAGGGGCATACCTCATTCTTTCAAAAAGGCTTCTCAGTTATTGCTAACAATACTGCCTCTTAGATTTCATAGGGCATAAGTTAATTGCATTTACAAAGCTAAAAGGGGCAGGGGGAGTGGCTATACTGTTAAGAAAGTATAGCCATTGGAAGTGACTCAGGGTCTCTGCCATCCTGGAGCGGCCTTGCAGCATAGACACAGACTATGCCCAGCACCACACCGGCTACTCTGCGGAGGCCCAGAGTGTCCGACCTGGTTATTTTGGTGGCCTAAAGATCAAGCTTCTACCAACTCAGCCTTTTACTTACTATACAGGTTAGCTTGTGGGCTAAATTCAGCTCGTGGCTTGCATTTGTAAATAAAGCTTTATTTGCTTCCCTTTTGGCTGCCTCTCACTATAGAGTTGGGTCATGGTGCCAGAGACCAGCAGCCTGTGGAGCCTGAAATATCTGCTAGCTGGCCCTCTGCTGGCCAAGTTTGCCGAGCCTGGTCTACTGTCTCACCAGGCCTTACCCTGTCTTCAGCCTCACCTCCTGACCAGGTAGAGGATTGAGAAGATCAGAGTGGTTTGCTATAGCAATTACTTGGTAATGGGGGGAGACAAAGAGGGCTGGGGTGTAGCTCAGTGGTGGAGTGCTTGCCTAGCATATGTGAGGCCTACGTTCCATCCCTGCACTGCCCAAAACCAAGAAAGCATTTCCCCTTTTGCCTTGGTGGTGGGAGCCATCCCAGCGTGCAGCAGATAGCCACCGTCCTGCAGGCCCTCTCGGCCGGTCCCTCCCTCTGGCCTGCACAGGTGGCTCTTGTTGGAGAGTGTCTTGCCAAGGTCTGTCACTTCTGCTTCCAGTCATGCCGCCTGCTATTTGTACTTTTCCCCCACGGTCTCCCTGCACGGCAGGACGGCTGGCCTCCTCCAGGGGTAAGCCTGCTTGCATGTGAGGTGGACAGTTCTTGGAGGGACTCTCCTGTGTCTTGCACTGGAAATGTCGGGGAGTGACGGGCTCATTCCTCACCTCAGGAACTCAGGGTTGGGGGGTCCCTTAGCTTCCATAGCAGAAAAGAATTTCAGCGCCCGCCAGAGACAAGAGTTTACTTAGGAAAGTGAGGGGTTACATGTTCAAGGGAGAACACGGGCCATTTCAAGAGGGACAGAGTGACATTGAGGTCTTCACAGTGCTTTTCATAGGAGACTCCCTTGAGGGGGTGTGTAGGGGTTCATGGCAGGGATGGGGGTCTGGTCCCTTTGTTAGAATTCTCAGGTTCCCGCCATTTCCTTGTTGGGTGCTGGGATATGCCTGGGCCTGACAAATGGTCAGACATTTTTAGTGACCTTTTGTTTACCATGCATCGCAGCAATTTCAGGTGGGGAGAGCAGCTATTATGATAAAAACTGTGTGCCTATTGAGGGTTTTTTGCCTCAGAAAGAACAGGCCCCAGCCGGGCGTGGTGGCGCACGCTTGTAATCCCAGCATTTGGAAGGCTGAGACCAGAGGATCCAGGTTCGAGGCCAGCCTCAGCTGCTTAGTGAGGCACTCCACAACTTAGTGAGACCCTGTTTCAAAATAAAGAATAAAGAAATAGGGCTGGGGCTGCAGCTTGGAGGTAGAATGACCCCAGGTTCCATCCCCAGTACTGAAAAAAAAAAAAAAGAACAGGCCCCATAGGGCGAAGATAAGGATTATGAAGTTTCTAGATAAAACTATACTTTGTCCTTCCTTTCCAGTTTATCTCCTTTCTACTTTTTTTTTTTTTTTTTTTTTGTGGTACTGGGGATTGAACTCGGGGGAATTCTACCTCCGAGCTTTACCCCCAGCCCTATTTTTTATTCTTTATTTTGAAACAGGGTCTCACTAAGTTGTGGAGTGCCTCACTAGGTAGCTGAGGCTGGCCTCGAACTTGGATCCTCTGGTGTCAGCCTCCCAAATGCTGTCCTTTCTACCTATTATTTGTCCTTTCCTACCTCAACATCGCTGGCCCTGCTCCTGAAATGACAGATGTCCCTTCCCTGTCACAGTGACCACTAGAGGTAGCAGCTCCTCGTGGTTTCAAGCCCCCGCCCCCCACAGTGCAGCGAGAACCTCGGAGAGGGCGGCCGACACAGGCGATGCACGAACACGGGACGGTACAGTGGCTGGCCTTCCCCCGCCCATGTGACGCGCCAGGGTGCTGCAGTGGCCCTGGGGTCCCCCGATGGCCAGGCTTTTTAGGGGCCCTTTGGCTGACACCAACACCCATTCTCACAGGGGTGTTTGTGGCTGGGGGCCTCTGGGGCATGTGGCTTCTGGATTTTTTTTTTTTTTTTCTTGCAGTACTGGGGATTGAACTCAGAGGCATTCTACCTCCGAGCTATACCCCCAGCCCTATTTTTTATTCTTTATTTTGAAACAGGGTCTCACTAAGTTGTGAAGGGCCTCACTAGGCAGCTGAGGCTGGCCGAGAACATGGATCCTCCAGTCTCAGCCTCCCAAATGCTGGGATTACAAGTGTGTGTCACCATGCCTGGCTGGCTTCTGGAATCTTGAGGGATGACTGTTCCCGCACAGGGGGCACTGTCCTAACTTGTCATCTTCTGTGTCACTGTGTTTCAGACTCAGCGTCAACCAGATCACTGACATTGGGGCACAGGTATTGTGTGAAGAGCTGACCAAGTACAAAATTCTGACATTTCTGGGGTATGTCTTCCTCAAGAACACGGGGCCCACTACCCAGAGCAGCAGGAAGTGGCCGTCCATGCGGGTCTGCTGATTGGAAGCGGTGGCCAGGGCCGGGAGGGGGACCTGGGGCCATGGGTTCTGTTCTTGGCTTGGCCGGGAGCCCACTTTTTGAGCCAGTCCCTAAATCTCCCCAAACCTCAGCCTCCCCACTTGGAAACTGGGATCTTAATGTAGACAAGTAGTTTTACAGCTGGTTATTGGAGGATGCAAAGAAGGAATACGCAGGGATAGGTTTTGTAAAAGTTATTGCGTATGTTGTGGACTTTACTACCGTGGGCCCATAATCCTCCTCCCTGCCTTTGGGCCAAGCCGTGTGCGAATCAGAACATGGTCATACACTGCACAGCAGAGACAGGGCCGGAGGGCTGTGGGGCAGCACCCCGCCTTCAAGGCCTTCAGCATTTCTGCAGAGAGATGCGTGAATACTCAAACCACATGGGGTAAATTGAGATCCTAAACAGCTCCACATCGGTTGCCAAAACAATTACGAGAAACGTTGGGTTTCTCAGGCTTTGGGATGGTGGAGTTTGCATCGTTCACACCTCAGTCGCCTCCACCCTCGACCGAGGACACTAGGCAGGTGACGCCGGCTGCCTCTGCTCTCAGCGCTGTCGCGCGGCGGCAGTGGAACGTCAGCTTAGTTATGGCTGTCAATTTTTTCTCTGCCTTATCACTGATTGGAATTGAGTGCAAAATGACTACAAGAGGCAGAGAAGGTTTAAACCTTTTCACCTCAAGAGGCTGATGGTGTTCACTGACAAACACCCGTGTAGCTAGCATGCTTGTGCCAGGGCTTCGCATATGCCCCCGAGAGCAGCTGTGACTGCCACCCATGCTACAGACAGACATGGAGGTCCAGGAGGGAAGCGGGAGCTGGTCTCGAAGCCAGGCTGAGACCACGGAGCCCTAAGCTCCTTTCCTTTCAACCCAGGCGCTGGAACTCAGTGGGCAGCCCGTCTTCAAGGGGGGAGGGGTGTTCCGTGACTCTGGAGGTCATAAAGGTCCTGGCTGTGCTTTCTCTCCAAGTTTATACAACAACCAGATCACGGACGTGGGAGCCATGTACGTCGCCCGGATCCTGGATGAGTGCAAAAGCCTCACACACCTCAAGTAAGTGAGGGCGGGCTCGCTGGCCAAGCTCTTCCACGCTCAAGAGGACAAATGTCACTGGAGAGAGCTTTTACCCCAGAGCCGGGGCCACGCCAGGCAGATTCAGGAGACCTGTGTGCAGAAGGTGACCTTGCAGTGCCGAGGATTTAGGAGCTGGGGAGCCAGACGGGAGACCCCTGTGGTGGGGGAGGGTGTAACACTTTGACTTTATTGACTACTGACCAGGAAGAAAGGCCATAACTATCACTCTTTCTGGAATATTAGAGAAAAGATCTTTTTCCCCCCAAGGAAAGACAGGCAAGAGCTCAGTCCCTGGCCCTGTCCTAGAAATGCCACTGCAGTCACAGTGGGCACTCCCCAGCCTGCTGATGGAGTGGCCTTCCCGGGGTCACCTGGGAGCCCCAGGGAGGGCTTTCTACAGAGATGGTGGGCCATGTCCTGGAGAGGGACCCTGCCTGGCTCTCCTGGGGCTTCAGATCTGGCTGCTCTGTGTGCCGATAGCAAGCCTGCACTACAGGAGGGGCCGGGAGGGGTTCTGTGCTGAGGAGGAGGGTGACTGTCATTGAGATCCCCGTCTGTGCAGTGGGAGGCTGACTCTGTGACCCTGCAGGCTGGGAAAAAACAAAATAACGAGTGAAGGCGGGAAGCGTCTTGCCCTGGCTGTGAAGAACAGTACATCCATCTGTGACATCGGGTGAGTGGGGTGCAGGTGGGCTCACACCCCTGCTGTGGGGGCACACGGGGATCTTTTGCACGCCCACGTGCCTGATCTGCTGAGGCTGGCCCTGAGGAGGAGGCAGCAGAGATGCCCGGTAGCTTCGGTGTGAAAAACGGCATGGGAAGTCCAGGACTGATTGCAACTCTGGCTGCACAGACTTTTATTGATTCAATTAATGTATTTATTTTGGCACTAGGAGTTGGACCCAGGGGTGTTCTACCTCTGAGCTACATCTCTAGCCTTGATTTCATTTACTTTTATTTTGAAACAGGGTCTCATTAAGTTGCTGAAGGCCTCACTTTATTACTGAGGCTGTTTTCAAACCCGTCATCCTCCTGTCTTAGCCTCCTAAGTACTGGGATTGCAGGTGTGCCCCACCTGTAATCTTCTAAGTAAATCCTGCAAACTCAATTTTGCCATCACCTGCAAACAGAGGGAGCTAGTCTGGCTCTGAGTGGTGGTTAATGCAGGCAGATGCGGATAGTCTTTTAAAAATATCTGCCCTCTGGAGACTTTGCTTTTCTTTTAGTCTTTTAAATTGTTGTAAAATACACATCAGGCAAACTTCACCGTCTTAACTATTTCTAATTATTGGCTCAGTGATGTTAAGGACATTCAGTGTTATGTAACCATCACCACGAACGCTTCATCTTGCAAAACTGAAGCAGCACCCGTTAAACACTGACTCCCCTCCCCTCCCTCCCATCCCTCCCCCGGTCCTTAGCACCACCATTCTGCTTTTTGCCTCTATGAATTTGACGACACTGGGAACCTCAGAATTGTGTAGTATTTGTCTTTTTGCAATGACTTATTTCACTTAGTGTAATATCCTTAAGGCTCATTCATGTTATAACATGTCAAAGTTTCCCTCTTTTATCTTTTTGTTGTGATACTGGAGATTGAATTTAGGGGCATTCTACTTCTGAGCTATAGCCCCAGCCCTTTTTATTTTGAAACAGGGTCTCTCTGTGTTGCTGAGGGTCTCGCTATGTTGCTGAGGCTGTGGTCCTCCTGTCTCAGCCTCCCAGGTACTGGTGGTACACACCTATAATCTCAGTGAATTGGGAGGCTGAGGCAGGAGGATTGCAAATTGGAGGCCATCCTGGTAACTTCACAAGACCCTGTCTCAAAACAGAGTTAAAAGGCAGGATGGGGGTATAGCTCAGTGGTAGGATACGATCCCCAGTAATGAAATAAATAAATGAATAAGTAAATAACACAGGTAGTTTTATTTAGAAAATATGAAAAGAATTATATTCTCAGAAATAATTTTTGTTAACATTTGAGGTCATTTAAGCATTACCACTTTCTTTTTTTCTTTTTCTGTACTGAGAATTGAACCCAGGGGCAGTCTATCTCTGAGCTATACCCTCAGTCCTTTTTTTATTTCTTTTGAAACAGGGTCTTGCTAAGTTGCTGAGGCTGGCCTCAAACCTGTGATCCTCCTGTGTCAGCATCCTAAGTACTAGGATTATAGGCATGCACCACCACTCACAACTAAATTCCCACCATTTCTATTTTTTATTTTTAGTATAGTAGAGGCCAAACTACATGCACAGAATTTTATCCTCCATTATTCACTTAATCTCAGGTCATGAGTAGTTTGCCATTTTATTAATAATTTGATGCTATTCAATTATATAATACACACTTTTTTTTTTTTTTGTGGTACTGGGGATTGAACTCAGGGGCATTCTACCTCCGAGCTATACCCCCAGCCCTATTTTTTTATTCTTTATTTTGAAACAGGGTTTCACTAAGTTGCAGAGGACCTCACTAGGTAGCTGAGGCTGCTCTCAGCCTCCCAAATACTGGGATTACAAGCGTGGGCCACCACGCCCAGCTTCATACACACATTTTTAAGTGAAATACTAAACACCTTTTTCTGGGGCTTCAGCAGGCCGCTCCTGGGGGGGGGGGGGCACAGGCCAGCAGCTGCTGTGTGCATGAGGTCGCTGGGCGGCTGTGGTTCTGCTGAGGGGCCGGGCTGGTTGTGCTGCTCTGTGGACGGAGGCCCCTTGTCCTATGAGGAAGAGTTGGCGCTTTTTACAGACTGGGCAGCGTTCTTAGCGCTTTGTGCCTATCAGCCCCCAGAATCCCCACAACCACTCTACGAGGGGATGCTCTTACTAGACCCAGTTTGCGGACAAGGAGACCGAGGTCCAGGATGCTATGGAATTTGTCCCAGGTGGCACGGGTAGCAGGTGGCAGAGGCAGGATGGGAGCACAGCGGGCTCCCACACAGCACTGGCCAGATATTCTCAGGTTACCTGCTCCAAGGGAGACAAGTTGGCTTCATCATGGCAGCTGCCCTCACGGACTGCAGCCGTCCAGTGCGTGGTGGGTGATGCCCTCTCTGCTTACAAGGAATGTTGCTGGAGGGGTTTCTTCCCCCTGGAAGGCTGAGTGTCTGTAGGAGTGGCTCCCACCCCGCCCAGAATCCCTCAGGGCCCCCAACTGGACCCTGCTGCCTACGGCCTCCCTTTGAGGCCGGTGCGGACCTTTGCAAAAGTGACACACGGGTTGTCCCTTTCCCAGACCGCGCCCAGCTGAGGCTCTTGGACTGACAGCTCCGCACAGCTCAGGGCGAGACTCTGTCTCTAGGCGTGCATGTCGCCAGTTGGCACCTGTTCCCCCTCCACTGCTCTTTATTCTTTTACGATGCCCTTTGAATCGGCGATCCCGAGCAGCCCGCAAAGGCGCCAGTGTGAGGAATAGGTCTCCAGGCAACAGTTTCCGAGATGAGCAGGATGTTCTATAACTATGAATCCAGCTGGGGCCACTGGGAGAAAATAGGGGTGAGCGTGGCTGTTTGGGGGCGCCAACTCTGACCGTGTTGCCTCTGCCCTCAGGATGTGGGGTAATCAGATTGGGGATGAAGGAGCAGAAGCCTTCGCGGAGGCACTCAGGAACCACCCCAGCCTGGCCAACCTGAGGTGAGCACCGCGGGCTCCGAGGACCTACGCACCGCTCAGGCCTCCTGGTTCACCAGGGCAGGCGCTGGCTTTCCTAAAAGGGGAGGGATGTGCGTGTGGGATTTTTTATTTTTATTTTTTTTCTTTTTGAAAAAAATTTTTTTTTTCTCAGTGCATAAGAGGCATACAGTAAAACATATGACAGCGGGGTGGGGGGTATTGGAGATTGAACCCAGGGGCATTCTACCTCTGAACTACACCCCCAGCCCTAGTCTATTTTTTATTTCAAAACAGGGTCTCACTAAACTGGAGGGACTCACTAAGTAGCTGAGGCTGGACTGAAACCTGCAATCCTCCTGTCTCAGCTTCCCAACTACTGGGATTATAGGCATGTGCCACCAGGCCTGGTTTCACTTCTTTTCCTTCCTTCCTTCCTTCCTTCCTTCCTTCCTTCCTTCCTGCCTGCCTGCCTGCCTGCCTGCCTGCCTGCCTGCCTTCCTGCCTTCTTTCCTGCCTTCCTGCCTCCCTCCCTCTCTTTCTTTCTTTTTTTTTTTTCAGC
>PVLC010035858.1:0-16058 GCA_004027655.1 Graphiurus murinus | reverse complement strand
AGAAGCTTTACAAACAGCAAAATATCCCTTCATTAAGTGAGTGGTCCAAAGGTATTGGAGTTTTACCTGGACTATAAGTATCTTGATTTTGTGCTTATATTGTTATATTTCTTTCTAAGAAAATGTCCATTATATAAATTTTCAAATATGTTTGTGGTATTTCTAATTGATCATTTAATCAATATTTCCCCTTTTATTATTAATACTGGTTTTCATCAAAATAAAAAAGAATTAAAGTGTATGAATTGTGTAAGATGCCAGTAATTTGACTTGGGCACAGTTGCATAAATAATAATATTGAAAATGTCAACTTTATGTTCTCTCTAATATTTAATAAGGAATAATTCAAAGTACCCATTCCTTTAAATTCCATCTATCATTTTTTAAAATTAGCATTAATATATAAATGAAGCTTTCATACCTCAAAATTACATATTTAATTTTCAAATGTTATTAAAATATTGTTTTATCAGGGCACAATGGTAGATACCTGTAATCTCAGTACATGAGAGACTGAGAGAGAAGGAGCCCAGCTTTCAGGGCAGCCTCAGTGATGTAGCAAGACTCTGTTCAAAATAAAAACTAAAAAAGGCTAGGAGTGCAACTCAGAGGTAGAATGTCTCTGGATTCAATCCCAGTACCACTCAATTAGTTTTTAATTCATTTTAATATACAGACCTATAAATACCACTTCATAAAGGATTTGGCTGGTGCTATTTTCTTACTGATTTTGATTGCTATATAAATATACTATATATTTTTTTCTTGAGGCTGTGCAACAGTATGCATATAGCACCATTTTATTCATAACCTGTATCATTATTTAGCTTTAAAATAAATCATTAATTTATGCAATTAAATTTCAGGTCTAATAATTCATAGCAAGTTTGAAAGTTTTCAGGTCTTCAGATTTCTTGGACATGTCTTCTGGTTGGTCCACTTAACGGTCTAGAAGTGTTTTCACTCATCATGTGTCATTTTATTTATGACCAGCCTCTTAAGACTGTGGCAGCACACTAGGCAACACTAATAAAGCATGTCTTGGAGCAATGTATTTGTTTTCACAGGCTGAAATCAATTCACCTTGAAAGCTCTGCTCATATAGGATGAATAACTCTGGAGATAAAAAGATCTATCCTATTAGCAATGAAAAAATAGCCTCAGACAGTTATAAATTTACAAACAAGTACGTTTGTTGGTATTCAGTGCCTCTCTACATCTTAAACTGGTTTGGCTATTAGTATTAGTATATTACATGACATGGAGAGAATTTTTTTTTCAGTGCTAGAGATAATCTGACACTGTTGGACACCAGTGCAGGAGAATGTAAGTTAAATCACCCAAGATCCTGCATACACTAAAGAAAAAAAAATATGAAACTGCATACATAGTGATTAAGATGTACTCAGATATAACTTAAATAATAAATAAGATTCAATTAAAATATTTTCCTTTAAAAAGGAATAATATGCAGTTGGTTTTTTAGGGTATTTCAATTTTTTTTCCATAGCTTTCCACAGTCTAAATAAAAACATGAAGAAAGCAGTAAAATGTTTAATGAGCATTTCTTTAAATTTCTCAGTTCAGCTAGAATACTACTGTGTGGACATGTGAATACAGACCTTTGCTCTTCCCTAATGTTATAATTTTCTTGATTCTTTTCTCACTCTTGATTATTTCCCAGAAGAAAAAACAATCCATAAAATAAATATTTACCTTAGAAATCTAGGTGGTTTCTTCTTATGTTTCTGTATTTACTTATCCATGGCACACATGTGTCAGTGATCAAAATGCAGATTGCATTTTGGCATGCAGCAGTAAGAATGGGGCCCTGCCATCAAAGATAGTCTGGTCAGTGAGGTGCAACTGATCATAGGGTCTTCCAGGGTGAGCTCTCTTTTTTTTTTTTTTTTTTGCTGTACTGGGGATTGAACTCAGGGGCATTCTACCTCCAAGCTATACCCCCAATCCTATTTTTTATTCTTTATTTTGAAACAGGGTCTCACTAAGTTACGGAGTGCCTCATTAAGTAGCTGAGGCTGGCCGCGAACCTGGATTCTCCAGTCTCAGCCTCCCAAATGCTGGGATTACAAGCGTGCATCACCACGCCCAGTGGGGGTGAGCTCTTTAAATAATTTCATGTCTCTTATGATTACTTCTTAATTGAAAGTCATCCTTTTTTGGGGGGCGGGGGGAGGAGACTAGTTAAATCATGAACTCCATAAAACAAATGTAAACCTGGAGCCAGGAGACATGCATGATATCCTTGGAAAGAGTGTTTGCAGTTTCCAGAGTCTCAAGGAGGACCTACATGAGACTGAGGCAAACGCTGGCAGTGCTTCCAGCTGACAATGCACCTGATTTGCAGAACTGCTGCTTCATAGTCCAGTTAAATAATTGAGTCTAGTTCTTTCTTCATAGAGGAGTTGCTTCAGGGCAGTCAGCCTGTCTTGTCATGTTTGCCATCCAGATGACATTTGTCTGCCTCCATTAAAGATTAAAAATGAGATTGGGAAAGCCATCTGGAGGTGTTGACATGTTGTACATGGGAGGTGCACTTGTTGACACTATCCTCTGCTTTATCAGATAAATTTCTTGGAAAGGTTAAGGAAAATATCATACAAATTATGATTTTTTTCATAACCTGAACTTCCTCAGCATGCTCAGCTTATTCCTCAAAGTGACTGAGTTTGGAATTTAAGAGAAAAAAAATCATGGTGGTTTATGGGTAATAAATGACTTGCCCCCCTTTATTTTTTCCAATTTTCTTGCCTCCAATATATTGATTTAAATAATCACATAGAAGCCATTTATTAAATAAAAAATGTGCATGTTTCTCAAAGTGTGTGTATATTAGCCTTTTATTTTTAACAGCTTACTGGGGTATAATTAATATGCCAAAAACTGAATATATTTAATGTATACAGCTTAAGGGATTTGAATTCATATACACATACAACTGTGAACCTGTCAGGGTGAGATAAGTCTGTTCCTCACCTCAGGAACTCAGAATTAGTGGAATCCTTGGCTTCTATGGCAGAAAAGAATTTCAGGACACACGTGTCAGAGACAAAGACAGAGGTTTATTTAGGAAAATGGGGGAGACATGATTAAGGGAGAATGCAGGCCATCTCAAGAACGAGAGAGAGGGAGCTCCTGGGTTCTTTGCAGTCCTTTTATAGGATATCCTGAGTGGGCTGGCTAGGGACACATGGCAGGGATGGGGGTGACACCAGGTGGCTGGCCTCCTTTCTTTGAATCCTTAGGTTCTCACCATTTCATTTGGTGGGTGCTGGGTGATACCTGGGCTTGACAAATGGTGGAACTTCTTTTGATGATTTTTGGTTGCCAAACATCCCAGGAAATTCAGGTATAACGATAAGCCATTAATTAAAAAGTGGTAGGTCAGGTCTATTGAGTAACTAAAAAAGGACAGGCTAGATTTCCAAAGCCAAAATATATTTTCTTTTCTTGAAGTGAATTTAATCAATTATTATTTTAGTAATCATTTGTTTTGAATCTGATTAAGAAATGTTTGTCTAACCCAACATTGTAAGTATTTTCCAGATATTTTACTCAAAATGTTTGAGGTTGTAGCTTTTTGTTTATTTCTACAATATATTTCAAGTTATTGTCTTTTTCTGTATCATGTCAAGCAAGACTCAAGTTTCCTTTTTTTCATCCTATATTCTGAATAGATATACGCCTGACACTTGTTGAAGAGAGTGTATTTTTTCATTTGAATTACATTGATGGGATTGTGGGAAATTGATCATATGTAGACACATTTGCTTCTAGGTTTTTGTCTATTGTATGGTCCACTTTTCTCCTCACTCACGCACCTACCACTCAACTTCTAGTAAACATGGATCTCTCATAGACTCATAGTTTTCATTTACCATAGTTTTAATAAATGAAATCATATGATATATAAAATAAACTGATTTATTTGACCTTAGCAAAATAAATTTTAAAAAGCTTCCATGTTATATGAATTAGTTGTTTGTTTTTGTCATATTACTAAATAAGATTCAATTACATGGAGATAAAACAGTTTATTCATTTGTTTAAGGACACTTTGGTTGCTCTTAGGTTCTGACACCTATAAATTAAATAGCTGTAAATATTTAAAGTCAAATTTTATACTATATATATATATATATATATATATATATATGTGTGTACATGCTTTCAGTTTATTTGGATAAAGTCCAGAGAGTAGAATTGCCAAATCTATATTTGTTTGAGAAATTGCAATTTTTTTCCTAAAAAACTTTTTAAAAAAGTCAACCAGTAATAAATGAGATTATCTGTTATTTTACTTCTTCACCAGAATTTGTTGTTGTAAGTTTTAGGGTTTTAGAATCCTAATAGTTGCATAGCAGTATTATATTGTGATTTTACAATGATAATGAGTTACATTAAAAAAATTTATTGCAAATTATATTTTTTTGTTTTTGGACTGACAATCTCTTTATTCATTTCTTCATTAGATTATTTGTAATTATTGAGTTTTAGTGTTATTTTTACATTTTACATACAATCCTTTATCAGATATATGATTTGCAAGTTTCCCTAGTATGTGACTTTTAATTTTGTAGTATTACTTTCAGAAAATGACACTTTTAAATTTGACTAAATCCAATATTTGTCTTTTTGTATTTTTTCCTCTCTCAACACATACTTCAGGTTTTTAATATAAAAATTTGGTGCTAAATAATGATTCACATTATTTTTATTATTTTTCTATATTTTATTATAATATTTTTATAGGCTTGAATTTGTTTACTTATATTTTATAACATTGCATATAAAGTTTTCTTATACAATTTTAATTTTTATAAGCTGTGACATATGGTTCAATCATTTTTTTACATATAGTGACCAAATTTCCAACACCATTTTATGAAATAATGTGTTTCCCCATTCCATTGAATGTTCTTTGCCCTTTTGTCAAATATCAATCAACTATACTTATGTTGCTCTATTTCTGTTTTTTTTTTTATTATTTTATTGGCTTTTATGTTTATGTTACCTCAGACAAATATTAGTACTTCCCTTTGTTTGAGACCTGAATCAAATATTGTTAGTACTCCCCATATTCAACAGAAAATTCAGGAAACAGGTAGTGGTAGAAAAAATCAATTTATTCAAAAATGTCCCTGAAGAAGATAGATAAGTCTTTTCATCTCAGATCTCTATCTTCAAGAGACTCAGGGATGTAAAAGGATTTTATAGGAGGAGAAAAAAACAAATGGATCCAGTGAAACAGTGGCAGGAATGGGCAGGGTCTAAAAGCTGGGTAGGCTCTTCCTCTATAAAGCATGGTTCCTTGTTTTCTTCTCCAAAACACTGACTGGGATTGCTATATTCTGAGGCCAGCACCTACATTTTCTTTTCAAACAGACACATTACTTCTCTGCAAGGTTAATTCACATACTTTGCATTAGTTGATGGCACAAAAAATACTCAATCCTGTCTACACTCAAGAAGATAGGACTACACAATGTTGCAAATTCTTGTAGCCATAAATTATCTGGGCTCATTTTAAAAGTTACTTCCCAAAAAAAGGATTTCTAAATTTTATTGGTAATCTTTGTCTGCACCAGACAGCACTCAGCAATAAGTGAACAGTCTTTCAGCTGTTTTGTATGTAAAACAATTTTTTCAGTTATTTGAGAAAAATATGCTACTAGATATTAGTCAATTCCAAAATATTATTTGTAAAAATTCATCATAGATAGCTTGACAATGTGAAACCTATCAAATGTAGAATTGTTTTATTTCACATATTTCATGTGTACTAATGAGTACCTTATAGAGAAGAAAAGTTTACAAGAGTTGTTGCTAGCTAAATTCCATTTTAGATAGGCCTAACTGTATGTTAGGGAAAAATTCATTGATAAATTACTAATTGCTTTCTATTGGCTAGAAGCATCTTTGCAAAACAATTACTACCATGTGGATTCAGCATGTGAGGGTACCATATAAGTCACTAGTCAAACACATTTCCATGATGTTACAATCTAATTCATCACAATAAGAAAAAAATCTGTTGTTGATTTCTTAAGTAACAGAAACTATAGTTGATGTGATATTATTGGCTAATTTAATGAACAATCTGACTTTTTTTTTTCATTAGACTTCTGGTAAGATACAAAAAGAGTATTTTTTGGTTCAACTATTTTGACATCTTTTAAATATATTGCCTTAGGTTGGCAGGGTCATTGATTACTACTATTTGAATGTGAACCTTCTGTATAGATTCTACAATTTATCAAGCATGTTGATGAGAATACCATGTGAAATGGTGCCAAGAGGTCTTAGTAAAATACAGATTTATTAGATTTTTTTTCTTTCTCTTTATCTAAGAAGTTTGTCATCCTGTCATCCCACATGAGCAATGCTTTCAAGTTGAATGAATTTGAGATAGAAAGAACAAATATGCTGCCACTTACCATTCTATGTAAAAGCTTGACTAATTTTTAATACTGAATGTAGTGAAAGGATTGCTGACATGAACTCTTTTCACCATGTGGGATTTAATTCTTCTTATATTTTTTCTTTGTTCTTAGTAGAGATTGGAATAGAATCTTCACCCATAGGATACAAAATTTACAGTTGCTAAGCAAAACGTGGTTGCCATAAATTTTTTCCTCATTATTCTTTCTGTTCCAATATCCTGGTCACTTACATCTGTGAATTCATTATGTTTCCAGCATGACACATATTGGATTTCTCGTTTGACAGCTATGGCTGACAGATGAGGCCGTTGTGGAGATCATTCATGGGCTGATGCCCTTGGGTAAGGCTGAGAGGGAGATGGCTTGCAGCTTATGAAATTGCTTTATATTTCTATTGGAGACTGTGGAAATAATCACTTCCCCAGTTTTGTAAATAAGTCATTTTTCAACATTATAATGGAAAACCTAATAATGACTATAACATAGACTGATTAATTAGTAAGACACACAGTATGTAGAGAAAATAACAGTGTTCCATAGATTTTATTCCTTCTTCTTCACCCAAGTTATTTTTGTGACTATTAAACCAAATAGAGAAGAGATAAAAATGATTAGATTGCAAAAATTCTGATCAGAAGATGTATTTGGAAATATGGTAATATGTAATAATGTGCAACCTTAGGATATTACCAGGTAAATTCCTTTATTAAATGCCTTTTTTAAAAAAAAACTGTCAATTGTTTTAAAATATATATGACCGCCAGGCGTGGTGGCGCACGCTTGTAATCCCAGCATTCGGGAGGCTGAGACCGGAGGATCCGGGTTCAAGGCCAGCCTCAGCTACCTAGTGAGGCACTCCGCAACTTTCTGAGACTCGGTTTCAAAATAAAGAATAAAAAATAGGGCTGGGGGTATAGCTCAGAGGTAGAACCCCCCCTGAGTTCAATCCCCAGTACCGCAAAATAAATAAATAAATAAATAAATAAAAATAAAAAATAAAATATATATGACCAATTCTTATATCAGAAGCATGCAAGTTTTTCATTTTGCTAGCTTTTTATATAGCTGTATCATATTTCAATAATCACTGTTTTTTACAACATGCCTAGTTTATGTTCTTCCTCTTTCTATTCATTCTACTTCTGTATATTCCTTCCTTGAATGACAACACTGTTAATGTACTTAGACTTTTATGTCCCTATATGGCCATTTTACTAATAAAGTTCTTTATTTCAGCTATAAAATCTTGACATTAATTACTGTTCTCAACTAACTATGTAGGTTTTCACAGACATGTTCAAGAGTCTATATTTTTTTTTTAGTTCAAGACATCACTGGAAAAATTACCCAGTCTCTAAACTTTCAGAAGACAAATTATAAGCTATTAGTACAAAATTATGAATAATAAATTCTAATTTGTATGTAGGATATTAAAATAATGGCTGGTTTGATTAAGTTCTTTGCCCATTTTTACCAAAAAAAAAAAAAAAGAGAAAATAAAAGATCTAATGTTTTGAAGAAGGTTTGTGGCAGTTGTAAAGACAATGCTAAAAGAGGTTTACAAAGAAAGCTGAAGTGTATATACTATAACTAAAATAAATATCTATGAAAATTATGTTTTGTGTACAGATAAGTTATTTTGCTAGTGTTCATAGAAATAAAAAAAATCACTTTATTTTACTTTTACTTATTTTTTTAAATATGGATATGTCATCCATAACTATTAAGATAGTAAAATAAAATAGAAAAAAGTAACTAAAATCCATTTCTTCATGTATCTTTCCTAATTTGTGTGTGTGTGTGTGTGTGTGTGTGTGTGTGTGTGTGTGTGTATGCACATGTGTGTGTGTGTGGCACCTGGGATTGAAAACAGGAGCATTCTACCTCCAAGCTATACCACCAGCCTTTTTTATATTTTGTTTTGAAACAGGGTATTGCTAGGTTGCTGAGAGTCTCACTAAGTTTCTGAGGCTGTTCAGGAATCCGCATCCTCCTGTCTCAGTTTCCCACTTGCAAGGATTATAGGCATATATACCTCCATGCCTGGCTCCTGATAAAAAATTTTTAAAATTTGTGAAAGGATCATTTCCTTTTATAGTAGAATTCACTATATTATATCTACAACAATGAATAGAATAAAATTGTTTTAAAGACACTGTTTGTTGAAAGTTTTACAAATATGCAATTGTCTGCATAAAACTAACCAAGAATATATAAATTCCAAAATATGTTCAATGAAATTAAATAAAAGCATATAACTGATGTATAGATATCATTAATAGCTTCTAAGTGTTTTGATACATGAATGGATGACTTTTGAAACAAAGATAAATTATTTAATAAAAATATTTTCTCCAAAGCCACATATATTTTTAACTTCCCATTTACTGGGCTTATTGAGGAAAAATAAAAATGTTTAACAATTTCTACTGTGCCTGATACATTTAGGGGAGCTACTTGGTAATTTTAAAAAAATCTCAGTCATATACATTCCAAGGAAAATTCTTACTAAAAAAAAGTAGAAGAGAATTAATTGATAAAATCACAGAAAAGAGCAAGAAAAATCAAGAAAATTAAGTATGCTCTTGATAGTATTGAAAACTGTTTTTAATCTCCAAAAAACAATTTCTCACATTATATATTCCATGACTGATAACATAAGACAAATTTATGAATTGTCATTAATCAAACAGCACTTTTCCAGAAAACACAAATGTACATAGAACTACATGCATTATTAAGGTTATTTACAGATAAATATTTAAAATGAATTGTATAACCCTATTGTAAACAGAAACTTAGGAAATACACTTAATCTGAGTTAAATGAACTCTCTATAATATAACTCCATAATAAAGTTTTATAATAATTTTTAGAAAAAAGACAAACTAGTAGATAATGAATAATATGCAAATACAAATGTTTAACACATGTGGAAAACTATTCTCATTAAGTATCAAGGTAATGCATTTTACAATAAATTAAGACATCACTCTATGCCATTAGGTTGGTAGGATGAATGAAAAATGAACTTGTTCCACCAAACAATCTTTTCTTTTACCTTCTTTCTGTCTAAGAGTTGATAATAAAGATACTGAGAAAAATGCTATTATTTTGTAGAAGAGGAACAAGCTTTCTGTCTTAATCAGAAATACACAGTATGAACTAAAATTATTTAGTTTTTCAGGTTCTATGCTTGCTAAATGCTCAGTACTACATTTTTACCTTACAGTAAAATTTCTGGAATTGTTAATTAATATTCTTGTTGTGAGCCAGGCATGCTAGCACACGCCTATAATTCCAATACATCGGAAGCTGAGACAAGAGGATTGCAGGTTTGAGGCTAACCTCAGCAACTTAATGAAGTCCTCATCAACTTAAGGAAACTCTGTTTCAAAGTAAAATAGGATTTGAGTATAGTTCAGAAGTAGAATGTCCCTTGTTTAAATCCCCAGTACCTCCTTACACACACACACACACACACACACACACACACACACATTTTTGTCTTTATTGCTTTTGGAAGTTTTTTCTTAAAGATTCAAAGAAATCCTATAAGGCATTTAGTGGCAATATAACCTTGTCAATATATTAACAGCCTTATTGACTATGGACATAATATTTCATCACTCTATGCCGTCACATATACTCTAAACTTAGGACCACCTGAATAAGATCCAAAGGCAATAGCTTTAACACTCTTGACATATTGGTATGACTCTGGACAAATCAGGTTTGAAAAATATTAATACAAATTACATTTTCCCAGTGATATCTTGCTTCTTTTGTCACCATTATTTCTCAAGGCTCGACAGTGCATAAAATACTATTATGATATATTGAACAATGAAAGTTAAGATCAGTCAACATTCTTTCTACACCAGAAAAAAACATGAAAAAGAAAAAGACATTCAGAATACTATAGTGATACATGCATGCTCATGTTTATAGCAGCATAGTTCACAAAGCCAAATTATGGAATCATCATATGTGTCCATCCACAGCTGGATAGATTAGGAAAATGTGATATATACACACCATGGAATTTTCCTCAGCCAAAAAGAACAGAATTATGTCATTTGCAGGAAAATGCATTGAACTACAGAATAAGTGAAATCAGTGAGTCTCAGAATGTCAAGGACCATATGTTTTCTATCATATGTCGAAGCTAGAGAGAAAATAGGAAAAAATGAACAAACAAAAACCTTCATGATAATAAGAAGTGATACCAGTAGAATTGTGGAAAGAAATCAAGGGAGGAAAGAGGGGAAAGGGAAAATAAGGCTTAAGGAAGGAAATAGAGCAGCTAATACTATGTCCATCTATGACTATATCACTAACAATCTTACTAGTCTATCCAGGGTGAGAAGAGGGTGGTAGCAGAATGGGGTTAGGAATTACCCACACCAAGATGTGTTGTGTGAATATGTGAAGGGATCATTTTGAATCTCACCCATGATGCATACTGCAGCCATGAAATTCTAAAACAAGAGTGAGTCTTATCCAAAACCAAATCGGACGTTTCATAGGCTTTACAATTTTTCTTTAATACATCATTGTGTTTCTATATAGGATTGCTATGCATGAGTCAGCAAAAGTTACACCTTCTTAAGATTGGAAATAGAAAAAAAAAAAAAAAAAAACAGTATCTTCATTGAGCAGATTAATTAGACTAAGGCACCCTGCTTGGCAAGTGAGCTTGAATTAATGAGCCTTTGCTGTAGCCTAGCAGTTAAAGTTTTCAAACCTATCCCAATACTACAGACTTGGCAAAGCTCTGAAATAGTAAATGTGGCAAAACTGTTTCTATTGCAAATTTATCTTTGCTGTTGTTTTAGGATAATAATCCAACATTGAATTGAAAGTGAACAGTCAATATATTTTCATAACTATTATAATTTCTAATGATTATAAAATGCCAACTACTTAGCAAACTCCTCTAAATAATTTATAATTTAATGTTAGAATTTCTAGAATCCCTCCAGCAATTCATTTGATACCTTATTTTGTTTTTTTAATAATTGATATAAATGAAACTCAAAAGCAAAATTTTTCCTAAACTATCAGAAACACAAATATTGTTACTAAAAATAGAGACTTGGAAATGGAAGAGGAAGGAAGGATGGTTTTGTACCATACTTGTTAAAAATGATAGGAAAAGAAGAATACAGGGGGGAAAAAAGAGTATAAACACATACAATGACCCCAAATAAAAGAGTATGGAAGGAAAAGAAGACAGTGATATGTGAAAAAGCAAACAAATAGCATTTGTCTAATAATGAATCTAGCATTTTATTGGTTGTCTGTTAATGAGCCAGAAGTGTGGTGACTTTTTTACTCTTCATGATTATCATATTTACCATATAGATGATCTCATTACCATTAACGCCAACAAATGCTGGATAGATGCCTGGCATTCCTGGAACTCCTGCAATCAACTGATTTATTGGCTGACTCCAACTTTTTTTCATAATACCTCTATTCTTATAAAAAAAAAAAAAAACACAGTGTGTGTGTGTGTGTGTGTGTGTGTGTGTGGTGTGTGTGTGTGTATGCATGCACACGTGCGCACAAGTTCATGCATGAGTTAGTGGATGTGGATCTTTCTTCCACTGGTATCACCACCCAGAGTTTCAGCTACATCTCTGGAAAATCATAGTTTTTTGTAGAATACCAAGGGAGTATTAGATATCTGCACCTACTGACCTATCACTCCAACCCGCTTCCTAGGACTCATGCAGATATGGGTTTGATGCAGACTGGTGTCTTAGCTCGGTAGTAGGACACGTGCCTAGCATGCTCAGAATGTTGAGTTTGAGTCCCTGGACACAGAAAGGAGAGAGAGAGAGAGAGAGAGAGAGAGAGAGAGAGAGAGAGAGAGAGAGAGAGAGAGAGAGAGACTAATTAAGTATTTTCTAAATAATAAAGGAATGCAATGAAAAACCATAGTATATATGAAAGATTTCAAAATAATTTTGAGATATTCATAAATACCCATATTGTAAACCATGAAGGAAAATTACATATTCCTCATTGTATAAAAGGAATTGAGAATACAGGAAAGAATCAGATAGATATTTAAAAAGAGAATCTAATATAAAAAGCAATTATGTACATAGAGAAGACATACAAAAACAAATGAGTAGAAATGACAGAAAAAAAAACCTCTTTTGGTCCAAATATTAGGAAGACTACCCTAATAACTTCTGAGATTCATCAGTGGATGCTGCTTCTGCATTTTTCAAATTTGGATTAATGTATTGAACATTTTCCAGTGTTTGCAATGAATGGTAGTTCAAACTATGTTTTTAAACTATTGATTACATGTCATGGATATATACATGTATGTATACATGTATACAGCTAAATCTATATTTGATGTATACATATGTGCAAAATATAAAACAAATTTACTTGCCAAAGGGTATTTATGATTCTCTTAGATGTTGCCCTTGCAAGATTTGTTTTTCTCAGGCCAAGTCTGGTCTTACGCTCATGCTTTATTTCATTTCTGACCTTCTTGATAGAAAAACAGAGACTCTGAAGAAATCCAGTCTCCTCACACTCCAACAAGTGCATCCCCAAATCTGCCAAGCACAGATGCACGATGATTTCACTCTAATCTTCAATATCATGTCCCATTGTTATTCTGGGCCTCTTTAGAAATGAATCCTTAATGACTATAATTTGCCTTGAATGAAACTTGATTCAAATAAGGGCTGCATCACTACTTTCCTGCTCTTCCTTGAATAAGTTCAGATCACTTTGCTCAGCCCTTTGCTCAGCTCTTCTCTCTGCCTGGAATGCTTGACCTCTTCTTTTCACTGTTTTGCTTCTTTCACAGAAGTCTTCCTGACCTCTGCCACTTCTCTTCAAATTGTATCACATTACTTTGTTATACTTTATTCACATAGAGTCATCTGAAATGTTTTAATTTGTTTATTTATGTCTTATGCATCTTCAGAACTGAGTGCAAATTATGAAAACAAGGACCTAGTATTGTTTATTCACTGTTTTAAAACCCAGTGCAATGGCTTGTAAAAGATGTTCTCAGAATTATTGATTGAAATTAGGTGCAGTGGTACATGCCTATAAACCCAGTACCTGGGAGGCTGAGATAGGAGGATTGCAGATTTAAGGCCAGCATGAAAACTTAGATTTGGCAATGAGTGGTAAATCAAGCTGTATTTTTAAACTACTGGTAACGTGTCAAGGATGCATATATGTGTGTATATACATATATGTATACATACATGCAAAATATAAAATATATTTACTATGTTTATAATTCAAATTAAAAATAAAATATTTCAATTTAAAAATAAAATAAAATGGGCTGGAGCATACCTCCATAGTAGAAAGCCCCTAGGTTCATTCCCTGGTATCACACATAAAAAAAAGTGTAAAAAACAAAAAAAAAAAAAACAAATTATTGGTTGAAAGAGAAAATCTCAGTGCATATAATACTTATCATATAACCAGTGTAATCTGCTTAGCAAAACTTCTCTGAAGAGTAAGTTTTATCATTCACATTGGCCATATATAAATATCTTACTTCACAGTAATTTTTTTACTTTATCTTAGAACATCAGTCAGAAAGTTGAAATAGAAATTTTAATTGTCAGTAAATAAATATTTAAATGAGTAAATAAATATTCCATACAGGCAAACATATCTTGATTTATAAAAGTTTACTCTCTGTAAAAAACATACTTTTTTCCCCTAATAGTCCAACTAGGACTTGTTTCACAAAAGACCTGACAAGGGAAAAATGTCTCAATGAATGTGAAGTATTGTTATCATAGAGTCTTTTAAAGTGCGAGACTGAAGTAAGCTATTCATGCAAAATCAATATCAAATTATCTTCACCAATTCACTCTTGCTAATATTTTTGTGTATGTTGAAGTAAACTATTCAAGATCTTTTCATATTTTTCCTTTTTCTGAAAATGGATATAGATTATAAAAGACAATGCTATCTCAAATTTAACTAGAAAATTAACTAATTCATTTTTCATCTTCTTTATGTGTGTAGAGCTTACTGAGACCAAGATACTATGCAAATTTGATAATACCAATTCTTTACTGAAAATCTTTCAATATGTTTTGTTAGCTTAGGGACTAAAGCTCAAACATATTTGGATTGTATAAAAGACTTTCAATATCCCCTTTGATATAGTTTTAGCCTCATCACCTGGCATACTACTTCCCTCCAACCTCCATTTCTGCTAAGTCCCATTCATGCTGAAGGATGTCAAGTTGTGTGAACACTGTATAATCACCTGTCACCTACACTGGGATTTCACTTTTGCTAGAATCACTTTTATTCTTCAACTATTCACTTGTTAAGACTTAGATCAAATTAATCATGATCTATGAATGAGCCCCTAACCTCATCATGCTTTGCTTATGGAATAAAACTCTAGGAAATTTTAGGTAAAATTACTTGTTTACAGGTCAGTCTCCCTAAACTTCTCAAGCCTTTGAGAATAAGGATTTTTTTTATTCTTAAATATGGAAGAGTAATGGATTATAAAATTAAACCTCTTAAAAGATGATTTCATTAGAATTTATGATAGAAGGCCTACAAGGCTATAGATGGTGTTTTTTTTTTCCCTGAAAGATTTGCAATTCTTACATGAAGGGGAAGAGAGAGAAAATAAAGACATATATTATGTATTCCATATTTTACATGTTAGTGAAAAATTTAGTCAAATAGAAATTTAGAGGATTACCTGTGACAGAGGAAGTAAAAAAATTATTTGTGAAAGACTTATAACTTAATAAAGAAGTTGTGCATATTTTTACCAATTTTGGGAGGAAGTAAAGGAACAAAGTTTTCATGTAGAATTAAAGAAAAAAATTACAATTTGAAAAGGGAGTAATAAGGGATCAACTAAATAGGAATTGATCAAAATTAAGGGATTTGCATGACAAATTGAGGGAGTTTTTAATGAAGAATGATTTACTGCTTATCAACATAAAGATGATAGAGACCACTTTGGGAATAATGATACTTTGAAGACTACATATCAATTTGAATTATATTTAAGTATCTTCTCTATTCCATCATAAATATACTTATATTTACAATAGTATTTCTGGTACTATTCTTAATTTCTAGTACTGACATGAATACCAACAACACCCCATTCACACATGAAACCTCTGGAAATTTAGGTCCATCTCATTGAAAGTAAACATAATCATTGTCTCAAAGAAAAAGCCAAGAAGATTCTAATTAGTCTATAAATTGTATGTAGATAACTCATGTTTGCTGTTAAAAATGTTTACTAAAAATAGACATGGTCCAAACTATAATGTGCTGCCTTGCTCCAGGCCCAGAAGTCATGGGGCAAATTGCCCATGGACTAAAACCTCTAAACCGTAAGACAAGTAGCTGCTTTCTCCTTTTAAGTTTATTTTCTCAAGTATTTTGCCATAGTGATGCAAAGCAGAGCAGATTAACAAACCAAATCGATAACTTACAAGTTTTGTCTTCCACAAAACACTAGAACATGATTCAGACCAGTAATGTGCCACTTTATAATAAGAATACCCCTTCCTCCATTATCCAATAATGTTCCTCATTTCT
>PVLC010035857.1:0-16011 GCA_004027655.1 Graphiurus murinus | reverse complement strand
ACTTGCTTTTGATCTTGGGCAAGTTGGTCAAACTGCAAGCTTCAGATTCTTCTTTTAATGTGAAAAGGAATTAATGTATGTAAAATTTCTGGGAAAGATACCTGCATATAGGAAAGCCTACTCTGAATCTGTCATTTTGCATTACCTCCTTAAATTATATTGAATGACATATGGTTTGGTTGCTAACATATCGTGTGAATCAGCTTTCTGTTACTATAATGAAGTTCCTAAGACAATCAACTTAAAACAAGGAAGGTTTACTCTGGCTCACAGTTGTGGAGGTTTCAGTTCATGGTTGGTTGGCCCACTGCTTTTGGGCCTTTGGCATGGGAGCACATACATTATTGTGACAGCATATGGTAGGGGAGGCTGCTTATGTCATAGAAGCTGGGAATCATGTAGAGAGAGAAGGGGTCAGGGTCCAAATATCCTCTTTAAAAGCATGCCCTCATAGTACAGGAAGATTGCTACCTAGGCCACGACTCTTAAAGATTCAACCACCTTCTAATACCACCTTGAGTTGGAAACCAAGCCTTTGACACTTGGGCTATTGGAGAACATTTATTTGAACCATAGAAAATACAGTGAAAGATACTTTTTATTTATTTATTTATTTATTTTTGCAGTACTCTACCTCTGAGCTATACCCCAAGCCCTATTTTTTATTCTTTATTTTTGAAACAGGGTCTCACTAAGTTGCGGAATGCCTCACTAGGCAGCTGAGGCTAGCTGCAAACCCAGATCCTCCGGTCTCAGCCTCCCAAATGCTGGGATTACAAGCATGTGCCACAATGCCCGGCTGAAAGATACTTTGAATTCTCACTTTATCCCTTGAGAACTGTCAAGGGGAGGAATGCATTACTGGATTAGTTTCTTGGCTTTATCGAATTACCACAAACTGGTTAGCTTCATAAAGACAGAAAGTTATTTTCTCACAGTTCAGAAGCTAGAAGCCTGGCTTCAAGGTGTCAGTAGGGCCATACTCTCTCTGGAGGCTGCAGAAGAAGATCTATTCTCTTCCCCAGCTTCTGGTGGCTTCAAGTGTTCCTCTGCTGAATTTGTCAGCATTTTCACAGCTATAATATAAAAGGCTTGACCATGTAGCTTAGAGGAAGGAAGATTTATTTGCTCACAGTTTTAGGGTTCAGTCCATGTTAGGCTGGAGACATCAAATCGCAGGTGTAGCAGCAGGAAGTGGAGAGAAGGAGAGCACATGGGCTGTGCTCTTCATATCATGGAGGCTGGAGGCAAGTGAGGGAGTGAGGGAAGGAGGAGCCATATATGATCCCCAAGGTTGCAGCTCCAGGGGCCCACCTTCAAGCACACCCTACCAGCTCAGGCCAACACCCAGATAAATCCATTATGGACTTATCCACTGCTGAGATTACAACTCTAATGACTCAATTACATCAACTCCAATTACCAATTTATGAGCTCTTCAGGGGCCATTTTAAATCTTAACTATAGCATCAGCTCATAGTCCAATTATTCTAGTCTCTCACATCTTCAAACTGCCTTCTCCTCTGTGCATGGTCTGATCTCCCTCTTCCTTTCTCCAATAAGGACATTTATGATACTTAGGACCCACCCAAATAATTCAGAATAGTCTTCTCATCCTTAACTATATATGCAAAGACACTTTTTCCAAAACAGGTAATAATCACAGGGATTAGGATGTAGAGATACACTCACACACACACACACACACACACACTCACTCACAATTTTTTTGAGACACCATTCAGCCCATTTACAACTATTAATGTAAAATCTCCCTTCCTTGAACTCACATTCTTTATATCCTTCCTAATAATACCAATCATTCCTCAAAACTCACTTCTAATTTTTCAGATCCTAATCTCAGAAGCTTCCCTACCACCTAAGTCATGTGTCTGTTTTCTAACTTTTTAGCCAATCTTTTTTTCCTTTAGATAAATCATTTCTGTCTTTTTTATGATTTAATTTTCACTTCACTCCCTTACCCAAACTTTGCATGAAAATATGAACCCAGGAGCTTGCCCCAAATATAATAATCTTTGTCACTGGGAAGTCAAGGAAGGACTGAGGGGTTACTTTTTGTTGTCATATCTTAATTTTTTTTTCTTTTATATTTTCAAATTGATTTTTTTGTTTCGTGGTAGTTGTATCCACAGCTCTAAGTAGCACTCTGGGTGATTCTGATGCTCCTTAAAGTGTGAGAACCATTAACCTGGATAAACTTCCACTGGACAGGAAGAAGACATTAAGTCACTATGTGGCAGTGTGTGTGTGTGTGTGTGTGTGTGTGTGTGTGTGTGTGTGTATGACTTGAGTAATTTAGTTCTGCCTTCGATTCTGAATTTCTGGGGGCAGGGAATAAACATTTGAGGTCTGAAAAGAATACCAGATGGGTCTAATAGTAAACTTTTTTTTCTTTCTGCTTCTTAGAGAATTTAAAAGCCCTTCCAGAGAAACCAAACATAGTGTGGGTGGTAGATGAAGGTGTATGAATAGTTGGGACTGATTTAACACAACCCAGCTCCTTGAAGACATCTCATAGAATATACCCAAATTACCTATAACATTTATGGAAGTCATGAAGAGAGCCAAGACCACCAATTTTGGAATTAGTGGGAAACATTGCTTCAGAGAGGGACAATGGAACTCTGTAAAAGTTGAAAAGTGGCCTTCCAAAATGGGATAGAGCTGGAGTTTCAAGGTTTTGGCAGATGATATTCCTGCTGAGCAGGGACATGGCCATATGAAATTCCCGAGTTCCGCAGGAACCATTAGCACACATCAGACACCAGGCCAATGTTGTTCCAGACATTTAGGGCAGGGCAACAGGCTCAAATATGAGGACCAGGTTGAGGAAAGGCACAAGAGATAGTGGTAGCCCCTGGACTCCTCTTCCAATTCTTGAGAATGGGTCTATAGAAGCTTCTCCCTGAAAAAAAAAATCAAATCACCAACTTATGAAGGGAAAGGAGATGGAAAGTGAACTAAATAGGTGAGAAATAGACTCATGGAGTTTGAAGTTAGAATCCAGTGAATATTTACAAAAAGAAGATTGTTTTTGAACAAAATGAGATGTAGTTACTTTTAAATGGCAGTTCACTTTTTTTCTGCTTTCAGTAGGATTTGGGGAATCTAGAACAATAAAGACAGCTACATTTATTTTTACATATTTGATTTTAGAATGCAAATTTCAGCCCTAGTATTTTCATACAAAAATAGATTGTAATAATAACTTTGCATCAATTCATGAACAAAAACTGTTTTTCTTTTTTGCATAATTTTCTCAATAAAATTGACATCTTCTATTTTGTATTTTTTTTTGAACCACTACAAATTAACTTGGAAATTCAAGGGGAAGAATAAATGGGTGAGATGAATAAAATCTGTTCTCTGAGGAGTGGAATTGTGGGTAAACTTTTTGTTTTCACACTACATGGATCCTGGAGCCAGGTTACATGGGTTTGAAATCCATATATGTTATTTTTAACATCTAAAAGTGGTAATAATAGCAATGTCAACCATGAAGGGTTAAGCATTAAGTGGGTTAACAGGCTCTGCTTGTCAGCTGTCTGTCACTGTGACAAAAACCAGAGAAAATCACCTCAAAGGGGGAAAAGTTGGTCTTGGTTACAGTTTGAGGTTTCCATCTGTGCTTGCTTGGCTTCATTATTTCTGGGCCTGTGGTGAAACAGTAGATCATGGTGGAAGGGTGTGGCAGAGGAACAGAGGAAGGCTGCTTACCTCATGGTGTACAGGAAAGAAAGGAGAGGAGAGGAGAGGAGAGGGTTCAAGAGGAGAGAATATCTTGGGACAAAATATACCTTTCAAGGGCATGCCCCAGAGACCTACTTCCTCCAACTAGGTCCCACCTCCTGAAGTTCCCACTACCTCCTAATAGCAACACAGGCCTTGACAAAGCCTTTAGTACACACCTTTGGATACAAGTCAGCTCTAAACCATAACGCAGACTCACTTCATTGCCTGACATGTAGTAAGCATTGTTAGTTAGCCTTTCTTCTTCTTATTATTTTTTTGCTTTTTTCCCCAAATTTTCCATAATAATTATTTTTATTTTCAGAAAAGAGATTTGATTCAGCAGGTGAGTTTTGGATATTTATGCCTCAGATATTTCATTAAAAGGTAGTGAACAAGCTTCTGTATTTTCATTACTTTTCTCAAAGGGAAATGGAAAACTGCTGAGACTTCTATTCGCTTTTCCTGAGAAACTATATTCGACAATTTTGTGCATACACAATTCTCATTCTCAAAAATCACACTGGCACCCTCTGTCAGTTTTGATGGTCATTTGATGGAAAAGGATGGCATCTGCAATCCGTTAATGTGAACGACATACCTGGCAGAAAACAATCTGAGCATTTCAGTGACTTTGAGGAGATTTCATGGCTTATTTTTCATTATCTTCCAGTCAAAATTAAAAATTAAAGTTTAATTAAAACAACTTGACTTTGATCATAGGTCCAGTAATATGGGGAGGAAAAAAAAAACATGGTTGGCTACTTGAGATAGTGTGGAGTTTGCATTTGCCATTCAGAACAGATAATCTTATGGACCTCTTTCTCTTGTCAGAGATAGGAAATAGATTTTTGATGCTATCTACAATTGATTGAGGTGCCATGGAATTGATGGGACAAGATATGAAGGGTAGTGTTTTAAATAAGCTTGATGTACTTTCTACAGGGTCCAATCAAGATAGGATGAGAATCACAATTATTAAAGGAGGAGTTTCATTGACTTCCTTAAAGACAATTCTTGCCTGCAAAAACCGAACCTATCGATTGTTAGAGGTTATTTGGAAGGGTTTTTTGGAGGTGTGGTGGAGGAGAGATAACATGTAAAGATTGGGAGACCTGCATTTTTCCTTTCCCTGAGTCAATTTGCATCTAATCTCTATAGTCCTGTGGGAATATGATGGCTTTATGGTAGGTCTTATCTCTTTATTGATATTTTACTCATAACAAAACTAAAAAAAATTTTAACCCAAGAAAAATATAGCATGGGAAATAGCACGTTTTTAGCAGCCTTAGGGAAAATTCTTTAAATTATTCACATAGAAAAATATTTATTTTAACATTGAAGGGATGAGAAAAGCTAATACAAAGAGCTCTAATTGAAGTAATATTTCTAGATAACTTCTTTACAGATAGGAGAATAAATAAACTCCTGAATTCAATTGTTTCTTGTTGCAGTGTTTAATGGAATCCTATAGTGTCTTTCTTTAAATAAGTGACCTGATTAGATTTCAGATATAATTAAGTGGCAGTTTTGAGGGCAGTACTTCACAAATACAATTTTACTATAAGAATTGTTCACTGAAAATAGCACTTCAGTGCATTACTAAGTGGAAAAATTTCACATCCATAATTGTTCTTTCTTACATTCCTCAACAATCATAGGATAAAGAGCTGATATTTTTGTCTATAGCATAAATATTTTCATACTCATTCAAGAATTTATACAAAAATCCCACTTAAATTATTTGCAATAGAAACCTACTAATATGGAATATAGGCATTGTATTTTAGAATTCCTGAAATTATGATCTTGAGTACTCAGTATATAATAAGCTCTATAATTTCAAAAAAAGAATATATACAAATCTCCATATTGCCCAGTCTGTTTGCTTGCCATTATGAACCCTCATTAATTCACCCACCAGGGAATACCATAGCTGTGTGGGGCCTACAGGTAGATCATGGGCAGACTGGAAGCAATTGTTCCCATTGCATAATAATAAAAGTTCCTACAACAAACAACAGTCTGTCCTTATCATAAATTAAATTTTGTGCCTAAAATAATGGCTTATTTATCTCACCTTAATCCTGACTCAGTTGACACACTGATGAAGATGATTTGCAATTTAGTTTATGATTTTAAAATATTTATTTCATTTTTCTGCACTACATTTTTATTTTGCAAACCCCACACCATTTCTTTAAATAATAACTTGAATAAATGTATAGATTTAAGAATATATTGAATACTGAATTTCTACTAATAACGACTGTTTAACTTTCACAAAATGTTTTGGAAATTCACCACCTGGCATTGGGGCTATGGGGACATCACTGACCACATGAAAACCAGAAGTCCAATACCTGCTGAAGAAGCATCAACATCTACTTCCAAAGTTAAGTAGTTCTTTTCAGAAGGTGATGCCAAATGTGAGGATTTAACTTAAGTGACAGCAGAAAGTGTACTTACACATCACTCTTTGAAGCATGACTTTTACTTAGATTGGATGCATCTTCTAAATTAGTTTTGCCTATTTTTAACTCCCAGTCTTCTTGTGTGTATTTGAGAACCAAAATAAAAACTGTTAATGTTTTGGTTCTATTAACACGAGAACTTCAGACATAGTTACATGATGCCAATTTTATATCAGTATTATTAGATGCTTCAATAGAAAATCAGTCAATTCCAACAGTGAACTTTATTTTTCCATCCAATTCATAGAGCTAAAGTAAAGATTTTGGAATTCAGTTAAAAGTAAAATATCTGGTTTTACTCTAAATGGTCTTAGTCAACTTAAAGATTATAGCTTTTTCTCTTGGGAGTACAATTATAAATACCAAGTTTGCTGGGAAACAATGACACAGTAAATATAATTTACTAATTTAAGAAGCTTTAGTTCAGAAATATAGTCTGATGCACACCAGATTTAAAATTGCCTCCACATAGTTGAACTACAATAAAATTTATTCATTTTACTGTAGTTCTGAGAGTTAGGAAAAAGCCATAGTCATATATCTACCAATATTTTTAAATTATCAATTTAATAGCTGAAACTAACAATCAATCTTTACTTCTTATAAAAGTAAAACATGCCTAATGTATGCAACTGAAAACTCTGAAGGAATATAACAAAAATAACTCATTAGCTATATCCTCAAAACATCCATTGTTAATAATTTGATGTCTGCATTGTCAAAACTTTTTCTATGTGTAATTTATAGTTTATCAAATGGTATTGTTATATACATACTATATTGTGCTTTTGCTTTACAAAAGATTCTGATTACATTTTTGCCCATAAATATTACTCTTTAACATTTAAAAAATTTGCTGCATAGTATTTCCCAATATCTCTAGAACATAGTTTATATAGCCCTTTCCTAAGTTGGAAAATTGCACTGTTTATACTTTATTTCTGTAGAAATTTATACTGATTTCATGTACATCTGTATCTATTTATTTTCTTATGATATGTTTTAAGAATTAAAATTTCATTAGCTAAAATATATGCACACATTTAAGCATTTAATATTTATCCTATCTTAAAAATTTGCTCTAATTAAAATATTTATTACTATTATGAAAGAAGACGGAGGAGGGGCTGAAGAGAGAGGAAAAATGTTTCCCTAACATAAGTAGAAATTTTTTAAGATATTTTTCCTGTTTCAGGCTAAATTTATAAAGAAGAAAAGGATGAAGTGATAGAGCTATAGTGAGAAATAAGTTAAAAGCTTAATAACAGTGGTCTTCCACCACATATAATATTTGTTCTACCTCCTCCCCTGATTCCTAGGACATTTGGAAAGGTTTGAAAAATATTTTGGTTGTTATAGTATGGAGAAGCACCACTGACATCCAGTAGCTGCTGCAAGAGATGCTGCTAAATGTCTTACACAGCATAAGAGACCCACCTACCTGTCCCCCACCCCTGAAAAAAAAATACCAATCCCAAACCCATGAATCATTTGGTCCCAAAATGTTAATTCTAGTAAGATGAGGAAAAGTTCACAGCAAGTACAAGTGTTACTGAATCTTTCTTAGAAGGAAGCTACCTCAGATATCTTAGGTTCTGAAGCTTGAGGAGCTAAAATGGGAAATTAGAAACTCCAAACAGATATACAGGTAAGAAGGTAAAAATTCTTATGTATGACCAGAAATCGTTATTTATTTATATAGAGATAGTTCACAAATATATGCTAGAAGGAAAGACATAAAGCCTTTGATTCACTGGAGCATCCCAATATTTCCGTGTTACAATGTATATGTGGATCATTGTATTATCTTTACATGATTCTTTTATAAAAATATTTCAAAGAAGAAAAACCATTCAGTTGGGCCATGGATTTTATCCCATTTTAATTTATTTTTAAATAACTGATTTATGTGTCTGAATCAGCTGTTAGTAGCTATTGATATTTCAGACAGTGACTAAGTTCTCCCAGCCAGCTCATAGGAGATATGCTATGAAAATCCAACTTCTTTCAGCGAACATTGCGCTATATATGGGGTGAGACTGTAGAGGAATGTTTGAGATGTTCTAAGTCACACATTGGTCTCTGCAGTAGACTGGGATAGAGATTTCTAATACTTTATGAAACAGGAAAATATTTTCAATTCTCACATCATGGTAAAATATATTATTGCATGAAGTAAACAAAAACACCTATCAAGTGCTCAGATTAATTATATTTAAAATAATATATGATTAATATTATTCTTAAATTGAGTTACACTTCTAACATTTTCTTGAGGAAGGAGACAGCATAAATGCTATTTCCATCATAAGACTGGAAAATAGGGAAAGATGTAAAACTAAAACAAGTAGAAAACTTCACTATTTGCTTTGTTTTATATTATCTTTGTTGACAGATAAGTCAGTCTTTTGGTCTATGGATGGAGATATTGAGGTTTAAAATTGTACATGTTTAGAAAACATGTTTACAATACTCTTGTCTCGGTGAACTTCAGCAGACACTAGATATTTGACTGTTGGTATAAATTCAACATAGATTGGCAGAGCCCCTTTATGAATTAAATGCATTGATTATCGCTGGGTAGGAATTATTTTTCTGACCCACAGGATATAACTCCTAGTCGATACAAAATTGTTTCTTAAACTACCTCTCCATATACCTTGGTACCTTGATGATGTACAGCAAACACTTCAGTAAGATGGGAAAAGGAAGACCAATCTACTTTTCATACTGATGACATTAATAAATTAGAATTGACCAAGAGAAGTGAATGCCCCCTTTCTCTAATTATTGCAGAATAAGCAAGTCAGTATCAACCAAGTATACCAAACCAAATTATTACAGTTGTCTAGGGTGAATATCTTCAAAATTCAAATAGACAACAATAAATAATTCTATTACCAATTTGATCAGCTTATTTAATATATTGGGAAGTAGATCTGCTTCAAAATATTCACTTAAAACAGAAGTTTTGTGCCAGGCGTGGTGGTGCACACTTGTAATCCCAGCATTCGGGAGGCGGAGACCGGAGGATCCGGGTTCACAGCCAGCCTCAGCTACCTAGTGAGGCACTCCGCAACTTAGTGAGTCTCGGTTTCAAAATAAAGAGTAAAAAATAGGGCAGGGGGTGTAGCTCGGAGGTAGAATGCCCCTGAGTTCAATCCCCAGTACCGTAAAACAAAAACAAAAACAAAAACAAAACCCAGAAGTTTTGTTTTTGCAGTATTCATGATTCAATTAAAGTAGTAATAATCATTCTGTATTTTTGCATATGCCAAAATTGCTAACCAGAACTTAAATATATTTTAATGTAGTAATTGTTCAGGTGAAATAAATTGTTCAGGTGGAATAACAAATTCTTTTAAAATAAATAAAAATAAATTTCTTAAATGATGTATCAACCTTTCTGCTTTTATGACTTTTAAAGGAATTTCAATTTTATCAAATTTTAATGAAATTATAATGGGACAAATTTATTATGAAATAAAATACTATTTTTCTACTTAGAGTTTTATTATCTTTTCAAAAAATTTGAAAGTTCATTAATGTCATGAAAATATTAAATAACACAAACCATAAACAATATAGTAATCTTTTAAAAAATGGCATATTAATATCCATGTAATTATAGCACTTATATTTAAAATGGATGCATATTGAAAAGCAATGAATGCCTTTTAAATTTCATCCAGTTTGCCATTATTCAGCTAGCTTTTATTCAATAGCTCTAAAAAGTCTTATGAAAAATCTCCCTTTATATTTAAGAAAATACTTCAAAGTAATAAATGATATTTTCTCTTTTTTTAAATTTAAAAATTAAAAAAAATTCTCTCTCTCTTATCTCCTATATTTTTAAAAATTAGTATGTAGGATGGTGTAATATAGAAACTCACAATCTATATTTAAATGATAATCTAATTTGCCTCTCAAGTGGGAAGCTTTTGCTAAAAAATAAACATTGCTATTAATAGTATGAGCTAGATAATACTGAAGTTTTGCTGTATTTGGTAATGTATAGGAGACCACTGTTGCTGATGGTAATTTAATGTTGAAAATGTAGAGAGTAGCACTTGTTCCACATTCTCTTTAAAGAGTGGGCTTTGTCCACTTTACTGTGTAAAGTAGGCTATCCATTTCACCCTTTTGTACATAGAGAAGGTGTAGTTAAAAGTCGCTTTGTTGTCTCTCAGTTGTTGGACTGTCCATTCTGTCTGTACACAACTGCCTAGAAGGCTTAAAGCAGATGGCAACCCCCCTGAGGTCAAGTAATTTTCTTTCCTCATTTATCTAGAAATATATTTTTAAAAGAGTGACTGATGGTGTAGTACTGTACCTGATAAAACTAAAAGATTATGCTAACATTTATAAGCAATCAAAATGATCTTAGATTGAGCATTAAACCTTTGGATGTAATAAAAAAATCAAGAAAGAAAATAAGAGTAAATGCTTTTAGGTGTTTTAACAGGATTAGAAATGAAAGAGAAGATAATTTGGGAGAAAATTAGAAACTTCTTAAATGTGATCAGGTACCAGCATTGAAACTTTCTCAGCTTTACTTTCAAGTATGGAGGACAGGATGTAAGATGACTTTTCCAAATAGAGCTTTTTGTTTTTTACTTATTTTTGTTTAATGGTGAGGAAAAGAAATGCAATCCTCCAGCAATGCTGACCTTCTAAAGTAAATTCACATTATCAGCATGCTCTGTTTTAGTGCTGTGCAGCCCAGCTCAGTAGAACAAGTCAGATGAAAAGTAAGAGGGTCCGAAGTTCGATTCCAAACCCTGTACTGAAGCTCTATACCTTCTTGGGGATTGGAAATAACATCCTGGAAGTGTGATTGCCTCCTCAAAATGGCTGTGAAAGATTATATTAACTGATACCAGTGAAGATGACCTATTAAAATTTTTAGTTTTTGAAAATATTTAGATGAAGCTGGGCATGGTGGTGCACGCTTGAAATCCCAGTACTTGGGAGGCTGAGACTGGAGGATCTCGGGTTCGAGGAGCCTCAGCAACTAGTGAGACTCTTGTCAACCTAGTGAGACCCTGTTTCAAAATAAAAGTAAAATAGGGCTGGGGTGTAGTTCAGAGGTAGAATGCTGCTGGGCTCAATCCCCAGTACCACACAAAAAAAGAAAATATTTAGATGATAATGCAAAATAAGTATAATTTGAAATTTTTTGAAGTGTGCAGTTTCTATAAAAAAATGGAGAGCAAAGTTTTATATTTGACCAGCCTATGATACAGGATGATGGAGCTGTTATTCTTTTTATGAGTTAGAAGTTCAGGTTTGAAGAGAGATTGTCATGAACTTGAATCCTAGCACTGCTTTTGTGCTTCTAATAACATGGCTTAATCTCTAGCTGCACATCAAGATGATGACTGTGGCAGTTCCCAGTCTCACAGAGGTAATGTAAATCTTAATTAATGTATGTAAAACTATTTAGAAGCCATGAATGAGAAGAGTTATGAAAAGGGGAGGCAATGTTATTATTGTAAGAGGTAACTTCATATTACCTTGCATTACACTAATGTGACAACCATATGTATCATTCCATTATTAATAATAGGTATAACCGAATGTCTATCTAATATGATTAGCATATTAAAAGTTTTCATGTTACTGAGTTCACAGATAATAAATGCTGCCATCGGCCGTGTCTGTGTGCAGAGGAACCAAGCTATTAGATGTTTTTTCTCTAGTTTCTTCTGAATGAATGCTCTATAATTATTAATGGAGCTAAGTAATCAGAATGATTGCTATTTGGAGATTCATGGCAATCATTGTTCCACATGGACACAATTGACTTAGTTCAACATGTAGAGTTCTGTGCCAGTACAGTTTATTCTTTTTGCTATAGGGCTGTGCTACAGTTCTTTATGGATAGCCTCTGTTTCAAAAGGTAATGCATTCTCTGACAGCTACCAAAGGGATTAAAATGAACCTGTGTAACCAAAGGCCAACTAGTCATGGCACTAAAAAATCTAATTTGGCATTTCTATAATTCCTGGGACTGTTTTGTTCACTATAAAGTATTCTTTATGATTTTAAGGGAGTTTTCCAATAATGCATGTCGATTGTAAGTCATAACACGAAAACAAATTATTCATTATGTTGGAAGGAAGGGCTAACAGGATTAAAAATTTATCCAGAATCTGGCTACTTCCCACCAGCTCTACTGTAACTATCCTGGCCTTAGTTACCAACATTTCTCTTTTGCATTTTTGAAATTGTCTACTAAGTGTTTTCCTGGCTTCTGACATTATCCAATATAGTCTTAACATTAGAACCAGGGTGATTTTTGAAATGAGATATGTTCCACGTTTTGAAATAGTACCAAAGTTTTGGATGTTGATTCTTTCTTTTTCTTCATTCCTTTCTATTTTTTGTATTTCCCTTTTGGAATGTTCTATTGACATCTCTTCAAGTTCACTGATTCTTTCTTCAACTGTGCCCTGCCTTTAGAAGAGCCCATTATAATATTCTTCATTTCAGTTTATGCCCCATAAGGCTTTTGCTTTAAGTAAATTCAATTTAGAATCTCTCTGGACTTTCCAGTTTCTCTAGATTCATAGTGGCAGTTTGGTTCCCTGATGGGTTGAAGTAAAACTATTAGTTTTTTTTGTTGTTGTTCAGTTTTTTTCTTGTTATAAATGGGAGCATGACAATTTCTTAGCTTTTTCACATCAGCACTGACATCAGAATTCCACAGTGATTTAAAAAAATAAATACAATTATGTTATTAGAAATAACCCTCAGTTCACTCAGAGAAAATGCTAAAGTTCTACCTACAATAGACTGCAAAGACTTACATGATCTGATCCTGCTGGTATCTACTCCTGATACCCCTCTATGATGCTCAGTTTTCTGTCTCACTTATTAGCTTTAAACCTACTAAGAAAATTACTTGATTTATCATATAATATAGTTGTTTATGCCTGATGTGATTGGAAAGCATAAGCTTCAAGAAGGCAGGACTCTCTGTTTTCTTTCTGGAAAGAAAACTAAGCACAGTAAGGCCAAAGGATAGAATGTGGCAGGCAGTGCAATCTCCATCTCTGTTGAATCAACAAATCTATTACATCTTAAACATCTTTTGAAACTCTACAGACACACACACCAAAGCAATTAGATGATGGGTCTGAGTTTTACTCAGAACAATTTGATCTTTCTTTCATCTCTTTCTAAAGTGCTTAATCAATCAAAGGTGCACATCAGAATGAGTCAGGAACTAGACACGTAGTTGGTTTTCAGAGATTCTAATATGGTAGTTTCAGCTCAGACCCCAGTAGGTATCTAAGAAAATAGAAACAATGAACAAAAACCTTCCATATTACTGTGGGGTGTATTTTTCTTCTTTACTAAGATTTTAGGAAGAGAGATGTTTTTGTCTGAAATATTTCTAACCTCATATATATCCTTTACATTTCCCAGGAGAAGTAGAGTGAATTACCTCATTGGTGAAAACTTCTCCATTTACTCCTCTTCTTTGGAATTTGATTTCCAGTCAACCAAGGCTTCTAATATACTCTGGACTGTGCTGAGCTAACAGCTGTTACAGGGCTAAGGCTCTGGAGGCCTCAATCCTGTCTAATTGGTCAGAGAGCCTTTTGTTAATACACAATCTAGCTGCTTTCTTTAGTCTACACTTTATCTATGATAAAGGTACTTTCCTCCTCATCTCTTTCAAGATGACTCAGATCTTTGATGAAGGAAAAGTGTTGTCCTCTTGAGAACTGCTATGGTTTGGATTTAGAATGCCTCCTAGCCCTCATACAGACAAGGCAGCCATGTTGGGGGCAGGGCTTGGTTGCTGAGGCGAGGTCCCTAGGGTGTGGCCTTGGGATTATATATGGTTCCTCCTCCTCTTGCTATCTCTTTCTTCCAGCCTCTGTGATGTGAGAGTAGAGCCTTTCTCTCTTTGCATCTCTCATCATCCATGCCCTGAGCTCCATGACTTCATCTGGCCTAACATGTGCTGAGCCCCTGAAATTTCCAGAACTGTGAGCAAATAATCCTTCTTCTTCTAGAGTGTAATGGTGAAGTGTTTTGGATTATAGCAATGAGAATGTTGACTGAAACAGAAACCCAGCATTATCCAAGTGGTTATACTTTTTTTTTTTTTTTTTTTCATGCTGGGAATTGAACCCAGGTCCTCCAGTTTGTTAGGCAACCTCTGTACCACTGAGCTATATCCCTAGTCTTATCCAAGTATTCTAACATGATGTAAGCACAGATTTGAGAAACAGCATCTATATCTAGAGGTTCCTTATAGATCTGCTCCCAGTCTTTTTGAACAGTCAGCGTGAGGTAAGTAAGAAAGTAAATTAAATAATGTTCTTTATCTTCATTAATCATAACTATGTTAGGTTAAAAGCACATATCAGTTAATGAGTTAAAATTTAGAAATTTTTGGAAAACATGTATACATCTGTGTGCAAAAATAAGCATTTTGCTCTATTTCTTTATTTTCTGTTTAGGTTTTCTTTTTAGAAAAAATGTCCTCATCTTTACACAATCATATGAAGAATAAAACATTTACTAAATTAATTTTACATTGTATATAACCAGTAATTTTCTTATTTATTTGTTTGTTTATTTTTCATATTAGGAATTAAACCCAAGGGCATTCTACTTCCGAGCTACACCCCCAGCCCTATTCTATTTTGTATTTGGAGACAAGGTCTCTCTAGATTACAGAAAGTCTCTGCTGCGGATGCTGGCTTTGAACCCATGATCTTCCTCTCTCAGCTTCCCAGGTACTGGGATTACAGGCATGTACCACCATGCCCAATGGTCCACTCATTTTAAACTGATACCTTTGTTTAATTTTCATTTTTTAGTGGACAATCTATATTACTTTTGCCTGTAATTTAGCATCTTTCATAATCTTCTTTTTAGTTTTAGATGCTTTGAAATTTCTCAATGTTTAGGAAGAGAGTGATTAAAATTCATCTTACTGCACCATCTTGTAGCTTTTCAACATGATAATGGTCTCCTTTTACCTGTGGAAATTTCTTTGCAATTTTTTACTTTGATAAGTCTTTTCACTACATTTTCTCATTCTAGAATTCCTATTAATTGAAATGAATATGAGTTAATCCTTGGGTATATGTTTTAGGAGATGTCCTTGATCTTATTTTCTGAACTTTGCATTGAAACTTTTTATTTCAAGTGGTCACATTTTTAGAGTAATACTTCCTCCTCCTCCTCCTCTTCCTCCATCATCAGCATCATCAATCATTATCTCTGGGGATTGAACCTAGGGGCATTCTACCTCTGAGCTACACCCCCAAACCTTTTAATTTTTAAACAGAATCTCATTAAGTTGTTGAGGGCCTCCCTAAGTTGCTGAGGCTTTCCTTGAATCTCCAATACTCCTGTCTCAGCCTCTCAAGTACAGGGATTACAAATGTATGCCACCATACCTGGCTATAATACCTTTCTTTAAGCAAAACAAACAAACAAACAAACAAACAAATGAGAATAATGGTGCAAACACATCATTAAAAGAAAAAGGGATAGGGTAAGAGAGAGGGGAATAAAAACTTTACCTATTTTGCTAATGATATTTTAACAAACAAGAATATAATGTTTTATTCCATATATAATCACTTAACTATGATAAACTACAAATGCAATCTTTACTGTGTGATCTAACATAATTTCCCAACTGGGAAATACAGATCCCGAGAAAGTGCTATTAGGAAATATAGATAGACAAAAGAATGCAAATTTTTCACTGCATCTTTCTATTTTCTTAAAGAAGGTAGATATCTGGAGGAGG
>PVLC010035856.1:0-16099 GCA_004027655.1 Graphiurus murinus | reverse complement strand
CGCCCCATAGCTCGGCCCAGCTTTGGTCATAGCACCTGTTACCAGAGGTTGGTGGGATGAGGAACACAGTGGAATGGAAGAGGCTGTTCCCCCAAAGGAAAGGATGCTTGGCTGACAAAAGCCCTGGGGATTGTGGAGGGAACACCATGCCAGGACTAGCAAACAAGAGCAATGGTCTGCTTGGAGCCGGTCTGTATGGTTCATAAGAGCTGATTGTTCAATTTTTGAGAATTTTGTGAGCTGGCCATTAAATACAATAATTATTAAAAATTAAATTATATCAGCTCACAATTAAACTACATGTAAAATGAAGGTAACAAATATTCACGATTCACTACGTCCTAATTATTTGGCTACATTTTCTGTTTTCTATGCTCTTGAGGCTTTTTATGCCTCTTGTATCTCTAGAGTGGAAAAATATACAATAGTGTGCTAATGTGAATTTCTTTCCGATGATGTCTTATGCACCCCAAAATTGGCTGCAGTGAGAGTATTTACACCATGGGAATGGCAAACACACAAATCAGGGTTGTTTCCTCCTCTCCCAAGAGTCAGTTGTTAAACATTTACTAGCACATGGCCAGATGAATGGAGAACAAGAGTGCTGCTTTATTTGTGACTAAGCTAGAGAGACAATTGCTTTGGAGCTAAGTTGGGCTGAAATTTGTCAAAGAAATTCATTGCTTCCTCTGGCCTAGTTTGCCCACACAGTAACAGATGTGGGAGAGGTAGGAAAGAAGAACCTGGTCCTACCCCCCCCTCCACACACACACCTCCATAATGAAGACAGGCTGACCTGGGTCTCCCTATCCCATGGATTCAGGGAGAGGAAGGAACAGAGGCACAGGTACTGACTTTTAAGATGTGATAAACCTGCCCACTGGTAAACAGGCCAAGGAATGTTCTGGGCCCTGGCCAATCAGATTAGTAACATCTACATTCAGGAAATCAGGGTAGAGGGTGAGCAGAGAGGAGTCCAGACACGAAGGCTGAAGTCTTTCCCCCACCCCCAGTGGCAACTATTTTGAACAAAATAAAATCTAAAACTTGATAGAAAACACAACTGTCTATTTATATCATGATCCTTTTGTCCAGGCCCTGTTGGTCTTGAGAGCAATACAGATTTCCGGTGTGACAGGGAAACCTCCCACTACCTTATCCAAGTCATCCGCACCCACGCCATGCACCAAAGGAACCGGGCAGGACTGGTCTCCTGAGGGGCCTGGCTTCTGGGAACAGGAGGAAGAGAAATCTAATCGCTGCTTTAAAGCTTTCCACCCCACTGGAGGGGAACACTATGTTGGTGCTTCAGGACACACTGGCCTTTTCCCTTCTGTGGTGTCCCAAGTCTGTCATTAACCAGATATGTGACCTTGGGGGAAGTTACCCAACTTCTTTAAGCCTCTTTCCTTATCTGTAAAATGGAGACTGCTCTCATAGGATGGTCCTTGGGTGGGGGGATAAGATGATAAACATGAAACTTCCCTGTAGGGGTGAAACACTGGGGACTCCCATAAAAGCAGTACCCCTTACAATTAAGGTGGTAAAAACTCGAGGGGGGGGGATGAGATAGGGACCACCAGAGGGATGAAGCAGTGAAGCAGTGTGCTCCTGGGCCTTAATTCACAGCCGTTAGCTATTCAAAGCATGGCGTGTGCTTTCCCCCGCCCCCCCCCCCCCCCCCCTTAACTCAGGGCTCCTTAGCTATAAGAGCATGGAGTGTGCCTTTCCCAGCCCTCACTCACCAATTCTCAGTCTTATCAGCCTCAGAGACCAGGTGCATCGTTGAAGCCAGGACACTGTCACCATGACTCTCAGGGACAAATAGCATAAAGGATAAAGCTGTCAGGGAGTCACAGAAACAGCACCTCCCCAGGGCCCCGAACTTGCTACTCTCCCTGATTTGTGCTTTCTTCCACTCCCTACCTATGTGCTCTCTTAACAGCTGCAGTGACTCGCCCCATCACAAGGCAAAGATGAATGTGCATGGTAAAATGTGATGTTTGGCTCCAGGCTCAGCCACAGCACCTTCCTCAGAAGGTAAGGAGCCCTCACCCGAAAAGAACAAACCACCACTTGAAGTGTACCTAAAGCCACCTAACATTCCTAAACTCAAGCCCCCCTTGCTCTCATGGGGATAAAAATAGCTCTCTCCTTTGTCCTGGGAGCTGGCTCCACACTCTTGGTCAATGCTGTGACTCCCTTCTGCTTGAGCAAGAAGTCCTAATAGTCTTGTTCCCAGCCAGGTATGGTGGCTCGCACTTGTAATTCCAATACTTGGGAGACTAAGATAGGAGGATCGTAGGTTTGAGGCCAATTTAGCAAGACCCTCAACAACTTAGTGAGATCTTGCTTCAAAAATAAAATAGGACTGGAGGTGTAGCTCAGAGTAGAATGCCCCTGGGTTCAATTCCCACTGCGCGCACGTGCGTGCACACACACACACACACACACACACACACACACAGTCTTGTTTCAGTTGCAGATGTGCCTCTGTCTGATTCTTCTAATGGAGAGCACAAGAACCTACAGGGCCAGCACCTTTGGGAGTCATTAGTATTAGGACACAGCCCTCACTGTTGAGCTGCTGGTGTGGAGAGGTGGGGACCATGGGTTTGAGCTAGAGGGAAGCCGGGCAGCCGGGAAGAAGAAGCATGGAGTCTGCAGGGCCCTAGAACTCAGCCCCACTCTACTGACCAGGGGTATGTGCGTGCGTGCGTGTGTGACTAGAAGGCAGGGGGAAGAGGGTAGTTCTTTCTTAGAACCAGCTGACCACATTCCTCCAGGGGCTTGCCTCTCTCGCATCAAACAGATAAGACCAAAAGGGCTGGGCCTCTCTGTAGGAGGCACCCAGGAGGGAGGACTGCTGACCATTACCTGTCCACACCAGGGTGTCAGCACACCCAAGGAGATATCCAGGAAGCACTGGGAGGGAACAGCATGACTAGAAAGGATTCCAGAGAATCAATAAGAAAAGATTATTGGCTCTAGCCAGGATGCCAAAATCCCAGCACACACCAACTGTGTGACTTTGGGAAAACGACTTAATCTTTCTACATTTTTGTTTCCTCATCTGTACAATGAGGAAATTAACAGTACCTAACTTCACAGGTTGGTATGAGGTTTAAATGAGTTAGTGTGTAGGAAGCTCAGAATAACACCCAGACCAAAGCAAATGCTCAATAAATGTCAGCTTCCCATCAATCCACTCACAAACTCACCTCAGAGTTTGTCTAAGTCCCATACAAACATTCTATAACTCTGAAAACAATACACATAAATTAAACCTGCATTCTTTACTCATTTGTGTATTCGTTGATTCATGCAATTGTTCTTTCAGTAAAGCAGATTCTTAATTCTCTGAGCCCCTTTTCTCATCGGGAAAAGATATGCACGATGAGTCCCCCCTGCCTGGGCATGTTGCCAGTTAATTGAGATGATGTATGTGTACTGCTTGGCTCAAGACCTGCTTGCAGCTGAAGTTCACACCATCATCAGCCTCTTTAGGTTTGCTGGGCAATTTGCCTCAAGGTTTCTGGTCCATAACAGACATTTTGTTATTGATGGGCTCCCACTAGGTGGCAGCATAGAATTAGAAGTGCGATGAGCTATATCCCCCCCCCTGCCCTTTCTAGTCTTCTCACATCCAGGGCTGCTGACATTGCTCCTCCGGTTCATTATTACCTAGAAGAAGATCCAATCTGGATACCTTTGGGGGAAGGTGGAGACACTGCAGCCATTGAAGGCAGTCATCACAAAGATAAACACAGGTGTAGCAGCTGGCCTTTCCCGCTGCAGCTGTGTGCCTGCTGAGAGCTGCAGGGTGTATTCGTCCCAAGGAAATGTGTTCATTTCAAAGATGGTTTCAAAGTGAAAGACCCAGTTCATAGAAATAGAAGAAGCTGGACAGGAATAGAAGAAGCTGGACTGAATTCACTGATTCTTATTTCTGAAGGCCAGAAGTCCAAGATCAAGGTGCTGGCTGATTTGACTTGATTCTTGGTGCAGATTCTCTCTCTGGGCTGTTGATGGCCACTTTCTCTCTATTGTCACATGACAGCTCTGGTGTCTCTTCCTGTTCTTATAAGGTCTCTAATCCCATTAAGAGGGTCCCACCCTCACGATTTCATCTAAATATAATTATCTCCCGAAGGCTCCATCTCCAAATCTCATTGCAATAGGGGTTAGGGTTTCAATAATATGAATTTGGGAGGGACACATTCAGTCCACAGCACTATCCACAGTGTATTCCTAGTTGTTGTGACTCTTCTACTGTTTATCTACCCAGTTCCCATCATTCAGGTATCTATCTAATTATCTATGTAGATTATTGACTCTTTGTTTATGATGGTCTATATGAGTTCTGTCCAAAAGAATTTTCAGCAGTGACAGAAATGTTCTCTATCTGTGCTGCTGAATCTGATAGCCATTAGCCACGTGTAGCTATTGAAATTTGATATGTGACCTGTGCAACTGAGGACCTGATTTTTAAACTTTTTTTCAATTATTTAATTTAAGATTAATAGCTGAGTGTGGTGGTACAGGCTTGGGAGGCTGAGACAGGAGAATTGCAGGTTTAAGAACAGCCTCAGCAATGTAGTGAGACTCTCTGTAACCTAGCGAGACACTGTTTTAAAGCAAAAAATAAAAGAGGGTTGGGGAATGTAGCTTGGAGGTAGAATGCCTCTGGGTTCAATCCCGAGTAAAACACACACACACACACACACACACACACACACACACACACACAATGAAAGAAAGAAAGAAAGATTATATAGCCATGAGAAGGTTGGAAAGAGGTATATGCACATTTTCTTCTTTTATTGATTAGATTGTGCTGAGTTTGCAAAGAGGGGAAATTTGGGGTTTAATGCAGGTTTGGTTTCCAGAGTTAACTGTTCTGGGGACAGGTGAAAGTCGCCCTCTTTATAAATGAAAAGACCAAGGCTCAGAGAAGTGAAGCCACTGCCTAAGGTAACAGTGGGTAAGTGGCCAGGTCCTGCCAAGGCTCCACCGTGTCAGCTTCCAAGAACCCGCGTTCCTTCCTTCTCTCTCTCTCTCCTGGAAGCGACTTGGAGTCATTTGACCATCAGCATAGGCTCACTTGTCCAACACAGGATCTGTGAGTGTGTGTGAGCATGTGTGTGCATGCATGTGCATGCATACGTGTGTGTGCGTGCAAGAGCAGGTCTTTTGCAGGGATTGTATGGCCTGTTACAGAGAAACGAGGGTGGTATGCAAATCAGAATTGCACCCATCCAACCCCAAGTAACAGTTTAGGTGCATTTCAAGGACTGACGTCATTGTATGGTCTTTTAGGAACAGAGTAAAGAAGCTCAATGTGACCTGTCTGACAGTTCCAATCAGCACTGGACCAGTGGGAATAGAGACATTCCTGGGATTTCTCCCAAGCCCTGTCATTATACCATAACCACCAATGCCAATCATCAATAGTAGCGAGGGATCCCCGTGTGCCCTGTACCCAGTGCTCCATACATTCATATTTATAGCCCCCATCCATAGGGAAGATATTCTCAATCCTCATTTTACAGAGACATTCGGCTAGGATACGGCCGAGCCACTCCATAGCCCAAGGTCTAAACCCTCAGCTCATTTTTTGGTGGCTTCAAATTATTATATTCTCCATTTTCTCTTCAGCCCACCTCAGTGAGCTGATATGGAGGACATTTGAATGGACAAACGTCACAACCACCAAGTCTGGATTCCAAAGTGAGGATGGGAAGGTGTTTTTAGTCCCAGCACAGGTGAGTTCCTCTGCATCAGTGCTTCCCCAGCAGTCGAGTGGGTGGTCCTATGGGGCTTCTCCATGACTGTGGCACCATGGGAACAAGCTCCAGGCCACTCTCACGGGGCTCACTGTACCTGCTGTCCAACCTTTAAATGTACCATGCCCAGGTGTTTCACAGGGTTGCTGGGACCAGGGTCTCATGTCCAGATCCAGGGGAGTTGATTGCCTAGAAGAATGACTCCCAGGTATGATAGGAGTCATCACATTCCCAAAGAGCATGTGGATGCCATGGAACAGCTACAGTTGGTTCCCTCTCAGGTGCCCTCAGCTAGGTGGGGAAGGGCTCTCCTTTCACAGCACCATTCGCCTGTCCTGAGGTGCAAGCTTGCCCTCTGCTCTGGTGGCTTATGGGTGTTCCTGGGAACTTAAGGGGTGTGGCCTCGTGGAAGGTTTTAGATCATTGGGGTGTACCCATGACGGGAATTGTGGGACCCCAGTCCCTGCCTCTTCCATGAGTTGAGCAGTTTGCCCCACCATATGCTCCCACCAGGATGTGCTGTTTCCCCACAGGTCCAGAGCTGATTGATCATGGACTGGAACCTCTGAAAACAAAATAAACCTTTCTTCTAAGTTGATTATCTCAGGCATTTTGTCACAGTAATGGAAAGCTGAATAACACTGTCAGGATTCTTTGTAAGTGTGATCACAGTGGTCATGCATAGATTCAGAGCCAGGGTAAGACCTGGGCCTATTGTCTCACATGTATTATAAAATTAAAACATGAGATTATTAACATGCATAATACAATCTATTTTTACCATAATTAATACATAATTGGGTTTTTTTTTTAAAGAAACAGTTAAATTAAAACAATCCTAAACTCTGAAATAGGTATACAGAAAGTCAACAAAGCTGCAATCCTCCATCGCCACTATGTCATGTTTTTTTCTAAATATCAAACTACTGCTAAGTGAGATTAGCCAGTCACAGAAAGTAAAGGGTCATATGTTTTCTCTCTTAGGTGAAAGTTAGAGTAATTGGGATATAAGAAGGACTTTAGATATTGGAGGGGAAACCCCAGTGGAGTGAAGGAGGTGGTTTTGAGGAGGGGAGGGGAGAGAGAGAATTAATGAAACACGTCTACTGACATTATGTAACTATGTGAGAACACCTTTGCCAGTCTCAATATGTTGTATGGGGAAGGAGAGGAATGGGGAGGGAACCAGGGAAAGCTCACCAAGTGCTATGTGCATATAAGTCACTATCATTGATGTGAGATTATAATGCACCAATAACAGTACAAAAATAAATAAGTATTAAATTACACTCAAAACCTCTCCATCTTTCCCCCACCTTCCCTTCTCCACTCTACTCCCTCTCATTTTGAGTACCTGCCTTTCTGTTTAATCTCTGACCAGATAAGGGGCATTGCATAAATAGGTCAAGAGGTTTATCCTGTGATGGGGTATAAAGTGGAATAAAATCTCATGAAATCCCCTTCCAATTCTAAGAATCTGGAGTTCTATCATTTTAAAAACAGCAAGAGACATCGGTTCATCCCACGGCCATGTCTAATATTCCAAGAATACAGTAAATGCTTGTTAAGATATTTTCCATTTGAGGAATGGAGAAAGAAATATTATGAGAAAAGACCAACTATAAGCACAAATATCTGCTGACACTCTGGAAATAAAATTACCAGTAAGACAGTGTGCTTTATTTCATATGTAAATTTGCAAAGAAACAACATAATTGAGCTAAACAAACTCAGAGTAGCAAATAAAGGCATTAGAGCAAAGCTCTACCTGATTTTTCTATTTAGATTTGCTCCATAGAGCATTGTATTTCAGAGGCTAAAAACCAAAACCCATTCATTAATAATCCACTGCATTCTGAATGGCCCATTATTGATAGGAGGCAATTCAAAATGAGGGTGCTTGGTGTACTTAGGTTTCATTAATAAAGTATACCATTCCTGTTGTTCTCATCTGAATCGCATAGGATAGTCCCCAGATTTGTTATTCCTTGCCTTACACTCAGGCTCCTGTTTTCACCCGGTGGTGACAGCTCTGAAATTTGGTTTTATAATGCTTGTTGATTTTTTTATTGGTGCATTGTAATGATACAGCTTAATGAGGTACAAGCTGGTAGAGCCATACATGCACACAGCATTCATTTAACCCTTCCTTAATTTCCACTCCATTCCCTCCCCCCTCCCTCCTCCTCATGTTCAGCTTAGTGATTGACTTTGATGTGTTTGTGAATGTACATCTTGTGCATTAGGGTGCTTCCCTCTCCCCTCTCCCATTACCTTCAGTTGAGTCACCTTCTTTGCTCATCTAAGGTTTCTCCTTTTTCTAAAGTCCCTCCTATGACCCACTTTCTCCCTAGCTTCCGCATATTAAGGAGAACATCCAATTTTTTACTTTTTGTGACTGACTAATCTCACTTAGCATAATGTTTTCCATTTCCATCCACTTCCCTGCAAATGATGTGATTTTGTTCTTTATGGCTGAGTAAAATTCCATTGTGTACATATCCCATAGTTTTGTAATTCATTCATCTATTGATGGACATCTTGGCAGATTCCATAGTTTGGCAATTGTGAATTGTGTGGCTATAAACATAGGTACACATGTATTAGTCTGGTAGTTTGGTTTCCATTCTTTTGGGTAGATACCCAGAAGTGGTATTGCTGGATCATATGGTAGGTTCATTCCCATTTGTCTGAGGCTCCTCCATACTGTTTTCCAAAGTGTTTGCACTAATCTGCAATCCCAGTAACAATGTATTAGGGTTTCCACTTCTCCGCACCCTCAAAAGCATTTGTTGTTGTTGTTGTGTTTTTAATGATTGCCATTCTAATTGGGGTTAGGTGAAATCTCAGGGTGGTTTTGATTGGTATTTCTCTGATTGCTAATGATGTTGAACATTTTTATGCATTTATTGGCCATTGTATTTCTTCTTTTGTGAAGTATGTATTTAGTTCACTTGCCCATTCTTTTGATTGGGTTATTTGTTTTCTTAGTGGTGAATTTCTTGAATTCTCTGTATATTCTAGATATTAGTCCTCTATCAGAGTAGTTGGCAAAAATTTTCTCCTATTCTGTTGTTTCTCTGTTGAAGTTCTTGACAGTTTCCTTTGCTGCACAGAAGCTCTTCAGTTTAATGCAATCCCACATATTGATCTTCCCTTGAATTTCTTGTACTTTTGGCATCTTGTTGAGAAATATTTTACCTGTGCCTATGTGTTGAAGTGTTGGACATATGCCCTCTTCAAGTAGCTTCAAGGTCTCTGGTCTGATTTCCAGGTCTTTGATCTATCTTGAATTAACTCATGTGCATAGCATGCACGGTGCAGAGTCATTACAGGGCCTTTTCCCCACTGAATACAACACAACTTGCCCTTGTATATACCATCTGGCACCTCTAAATCCCTATTGCTGAGATTGGACCAGAGAGGTGAATCACCAGAAAGGACTGCCAGACACCAAGGATAAACTAAGCATAGTTGATAAAAGGAATCATCTAACACCTCGAACATCGAGGTTTAAAAATGCATAGGGCACAAACTGTTCTGCTCATGCCTATGAGCCGATTCCCTATAATGGAGGTGACAGACTGGACTCTAGACCTTAACACCTGAAACCCATCAATGTCACCATTGCAGTGGGCAGAAGGAGCCCCAGATTAATTGCAACAGATGATCTACAGGTAGAACACCAGTGGGGTGAGAGTAGACACAGTTTTCAAGGCTGGTCTCAAAAGGTGATAGAAACACAACAGAGATCAGAGAATAACTTTACGGTAGAGGCTATTCTACTGTAAGGCATACCTAGTGGTAAATATATGCCTCCACAATATGATACTATTCAGAGAGAGAAAATAGATATAAGAAGCCTATAGACTGAGAGAAAGCTAGCAAAAGCAACAAAGATATAAGCTTGTTGATTCTTGGAAGTTGTCGATTTACTCTTTTCCTTAAGGATAGTGTGGGCATCTTACTAATTGGTTAAAGATAGTGAGAAGGAAAGCAATGGAGCATCACTTGAAGACATAACAGCAGAGTATGTCTTTAGCCAAACCTAAACACTTCCAGAAAGAAGTGGGTTTGGACTTTCATTTGGCTGGCTTTTATGATAAACGGATAAAGATACTTGCACCTGCCAGAAAGATATCCCACAACATTCTTCAGGGCTAACATCTGCTCAGTTGTGGTGTCTGGTTCCTGGTCTCAGCCTTAGGCTTCTTTTTTAAAAAATATACTTTTATTGGTGTATTATTATCCCACATCATAATAAAGTTCAGAGTGATAGGGACATACACGCACACAGCACCTGGTGAGCTTCCCCCAGACTCCCTCCCCTTCCTGTACATGGTACTGAGATTGGCGTTGTTAATTTTGTATTATGTACGTAGCATCAATGGAAATGTTTCCCTTATCAAGTCTACCTCCCCTAGACACTCTCCATCACTCCACTGGGGTTTCTCCTCCTTTTCCTGGAGTCTTTCTTGTATCCCAGTATCTCCTTAGCTTCCACATATGAGAGAAAACCTATAGCCTTTCACTTTCTGTGACTGGATAATCTCACTCAGCATAATATTTTCTAGATCCATCCATTTTCCTGCAACCTACATAATTTTGTTCTTCTTGAATCCATTCTAATAGACTTGGTCACAAAGAAGGATTAAGCGAAAGAGTCTCCAAAGTCCCTTCTCTTGATACTGCCAAAACTTGATTTAGAAAATGGACTTCTCCTTGCAACCAGACTCTGGCTTTGTCTCTACAAATCCCAGCAGTAGGATGAAGCATGAGAAATCCAGCTCAACATCCAACTTACTAGTAGACCCTGAGCCCCAAGCCCAGCTATTTCTAGCTGGGTGGAAGCCTGAGTTTTCATTACGTCATGTTGTCATCATAGAGATACAGCTACAAAGGGTGTTATTTCCACAGTCCCTGTGGGTTCTGTAAAGGCCTCAGCCCCCAGGACTAAGGAGCTGGGGGATGGAGTGGGAATCAGGGGAAAAGCAAACTCTGTTATATGTCAAGTGAAGGCTCATCAGAACCCAGAGGTTTGGAGAGCAAGTTGGTGGTGAAACTGTAAACTAGTAAACTGTAAACTAGTAAAACCTTAATTCCAATGAGTCAGATGGCCTCTCTCCAGATGTGGGTTTGTGCATGTGTAGACATGAACTCCAAGATGCTGATAAATGAATTAAGCAAACCAATATTGGTCATATATACCTCCAAATGGATTCAGAGCAATGGTTTCCTATCGCCTTGGTCTGTTTGGGCTGCTATAACAAAACACAAACTGGGCACATTATAAACAACAAAAATTTATTTCTCACAGTTCTGATTTAAGTCCAAGATCAAGGTGCCAGCAGACATGGCATCTGGTAAGAGTAAGGGTCTGCTTCCTGATTCAGGTATGGGGGAAGAGGGGAGGGGAAAGGGATCTTTCTGAGATCTCTTTTATAAGGGCATTAATCTCATTCATAAAGCCTCATGACCCAATTACCTCCCAAGGGCTCACCTCTAGTTACCCTCGCATCAGGGATTGAGTTTCAGCACGTGAAGGAGTGGGGGCATGCAAGCATTCGGTCTTGACACCTGCTGACGTCTTTGTACTTTTTGCCTATGGTCACCCCTCACTAATGTTCTCACTCTTGCTTCCATGCTGCTTCCTAAGTGTGTTCTTGGTTTCCAGTGGTCAGTGGAGCTCCCATGTTGGATGTATCACAAGCTTAGAGAAGTCTGGAGTGCCTCTGTTGGAATAAATTTACTGTCCTGTCTCTGCTGGGGACCCCGCAGGGACAAGCAGGGTTTGCACAGCCTTTCCAGCTCCCCGGGTCTGTGTCTGCCTCCCAGTCCTGGGACTGAAGTAGATACCAGCACTTTCCTTCAATTGCTCTTTTCATTTGTCCTGAAAGCCAAGAGCCACCAGAGTCCGGAAGGAAAAAGTAGGGAGTCCCCGAATTCCTGGACTGACCTGTCCTAGTCTCTGTAATGTTCTATGCTCCCTAGTGAGCCTCACTAAAACATTTTGTGGGGTCTCCATACTTATTACTCAGCATTGCCATAAGACAGTGGCTTTGGGGATCTTTTGTGCATATTTAAGCCTTCTTTTCACAGGAGCAGAGAGAGGAGTAAAACGCTGTTCCTTCCATCTCTAAATACTTTCCAGATTCTTACAGAGAATATCAGCAAGTTGGATTCCAGTGAGAAGCAGCACGGCCACTGCCCAGGTCTCAGTGACCCCACAAAAGCCCCCAGAATCGGTTTGCTCATCTGTTTTTTGTTACAAGAGACAGGCTTTCTTATCTCTACCCTCAACCACCTTGGCTTCAAGGCTACTTCCTACTCAACATTCTGTATGTGTACATCTTTTCTTTGAATTAGCCCATCCTAACTTCTTTGAGACTTGGCTATCCAGTTTTAACATGTGCTACTAACAGATTCCATTTGTTGATATTTCCGAGTGAGAGAATCTGGTTGAGTTTCTACTGCCTGATCAGTGTAAGCCAGAGGGTAGGGCAGGCAGTGTGGCCCACAGCCTCTGGGAAGGGCTGAACATAGGCAGATGCCATGATCACTGGGTCTAGCTCAGGGTGGGATGATAGGTGGTCTTGGGAGGCTGTGTCCCATACCATTGCCATCTGGGGACTCCCTGGGAGCCACTGACCTCAATAGGACTTCCCTATGCTCTGAGAAGGACACCCAAGTAGACATTGGCTTCTTTTGCCCTGGATTCCAACTGCTTTTCTGGGGCCTGTGAACTGTCAAGGGTGCCTGTCTACTGGCCTTCCTTCCTTTCTTTTTAAACATACTCACTTGAGCCAGGCGTGGTGGCGCACGCTTGTAATCCCAGTACTTGGGAGGCTGAGACTGGAGGATCCAGGTTCGCAGCTAGCCTCAGCTACTTAGTGAGGCCCTTGGCAACTTAATGAGACCCTGTTTCAAATAAAGAATAAAAAATAGGGCTGGGGGTGTAGCTCAGAAGTAGACTGCTCCTGGGTTCAATCACCAGTACCACACACAAAAATAAATAAATAAGTAAATAAATAAACTCACTTATTCATTATGTGGTTGCTCTTCATTCTTTCACTTATTTTTTTTAATATACTTTTTTGGTGCGTTATAGTCTCACATCATAATGTAAATCATGGTGATAGGGACATATATGCACACAGCACTTGGTGATTCCCCCTCGCCCCCAAGTTCCCATACCGTTCCTCCCCTTCTGCATATATGATACTGAGATTGGCATTGATAAGTTCACATATGTACATTAACATCAATGGAGTGTTTCCTCTACTAACTCTTGGAGTCCAGTGAGAAGTAACCCTCGCCACTGCCTTTTCCTAGACCCCCCTCCATTGCTCTGCTGGGGTTTCTCCTCCATTATCTAAAGTCTCTCTTATATCTCAATCATCCCCTAACTTCTGCATACGAAGGAAAATATATGACCCTTCACTTTCTGTGACTGGCTAATCTCACTTAATGTAATGTTCTTCAGATCCCTCCATTTTCCTGCAAATGACATAATTTTGTTCTTGAGTAGAAGTCCATTGTGTGTATAGTTCATAGTTTTGTGATCCATTCATCTGTTGATGGACACCTACGTTGGTTCCAGATTGGGCTATTGTGAATTGTGCTGCTATAAACATGAATATACATATATCACCATAATATTCTGATTTCAATCCTTTTGAAAGATACCCAGGAGTGATATAGCTGGATCATATGGTGGATCCACTCCCAGTTTTCTGAGGAATCTCCACACTGATCTCCACAGTGGCTGCACTAATTTAAAGGTATGTTTCTTTTTGGCCCCTGAGCTCATGCCCCAAGCTGAGATGGCTCCAGAGACCACACCAGGTCTACCAGGCCTGCCATTGTTTGGTGGCAAGCCATAACTGGGCTGTGAGCAGGATTCCAACACCATCCGGAGAAGGCAGAATGAGAAGCAGACAGTTTGGGGGGTATGAAAGCCTTTGTCATTTTATTTTACAATAAAAAATTCTAATAGCATATGAACACTCTGTTCCCGGCAGAGGCGAAGGACATACAAAGTTAATTAGAAAGCAAAGCATTAAAATAACAACAGCTACATTCAAAGCTTCTGCTCAGTACTTTGCCCAAAGTGTCTAACGTGGTTGAAAAGAATCACCACAGTCTGGGCTTTTCACCCAGAGTTAAAGCACACGTACAAGAACTTACACATCCTCCAAATCCTAGTTGATAACAACAACAGCAACTCCATGTGGGGCTGGCTTCTGTGGGCAATTCCAAACTTAGACATTTCTTAATTTTCCTTGACAAGAAGGTATATCGTGGGGACACGTGACAATACAAATTAACTCAGCGGATAGAAGGAGCTCAAATATTTTGCTGGCTAGAACTGAATTGTGAAACTAATACCTTAGTTGGGATTCCTTCAACTATACTTTGCAAACCATTTTCAGATACATTATGTTACGTGCTCCTCACAGCCACCATGGGAGGTAGGAAGTACAGATGTTGTCAACCTCATTTGACAGATGAGGAACAAAAGACTCACTTAACGTGAGTCACTCAAGGTCTAGAATATTTACACCTTTTCAAAGTTTCCACAGATATTCCTCTGATTCTGTTTGGTACATTTTTTTTCTCTACTCAATTTGTGTGGGGAGCGGGGAGAGGGGAGGGGAGGAATTTAGATATAAAGAAGAGACCAGGGGAAGTAAGGTAAGACCATGATTAATTTATGTAAAATACACAGATGGTCTCCCTTCATGATTTACAAAAGTCTGATCAAAGTCAGAAAATGAAAATAATCAGTTTCTATATTGCATTACATAATGGCTCTCATTAAATTATGGGTTTGACCTTTGGAGACAATTTCCACCTGATCGAATTCTGCCTTTCCTTATTTCGGAAACCTGCAAAACCAAAGCAACTCAGTATCTTCTAAGAGAACTTGTTTCTGGAACAATTATACTCCCTAAATATTCCTTTTCAGAAACACCCTAGGCATTAGCGCTTACCACTGGGTGGCATTCTATAACAGTTCACCTAAGAAATCAAGAGACCTTCCCATCTTCAGGACACTAACGTATTATATCCGGAAGGTCAGAGCCACGATAATAATATGTTTCACTTGAAACCAATTTTGTTTCAAAAGACTCTATTGAGAGGCTCATCGGTTTTCTCACCCATGCAAGTGTGTGGCCATGAGCCACTTTAATAGCACCTGAGCTAAGATCATGCAATTCAATTTACAAATATTTATTGTCTGCTGAGCAAGACATTGTGCTAACTGGGCCTTGGTCAGAAATCCCTCCTTAGGCTCAGCAGCAGTATTCAGTAACTGGTGTTGGGGGTGGGAGGTGGTTGGGGAGATTCTGGCCAGTCTACCAAGGTCTCAAGTGCATGCATTCTTGCCTGATGCCCGAGTGAGGGATGGTCTTTCCTTTCTGTGACAGCATCCATTGGGATGGTCCTCTGAGTCCTAGCTGCTGGGCAGCATTTTAGGAGGACTGGGCAATTCCAGTTTGCAGTAGGTTCCTTCTAGAGGTCCTGCCAAGTCATGCTCCTCCCTCTGGGTACTAGTCCCCCCAAAAAGTCCCCGTTGAAAGGGTCAATCCAGGGAGCTAGGCTTGTAGAAAATGGCCCCGCCTCCTTGGTTACAGCTGATTGGGTAGGCACCAAGGAGGCTCCTCCAGAGGCAGATGGACTGGGCCAATCAGATTCTCAAGAATTTGCCTAAGGGAACACAGAGATGCTAGTCAGAGTGGCGGGCACTGAGAAGGAAAGGATGTGTGGAGTGGGTCCTGTGGTGGGTTTGTCAGCTACAGATGCACTAGTGAGGAAGCTGGTTAGCCAAGGGAAGCAAGCAATCTGAGCAGACATGCAGAGAGAAACAGGTGAAAGCCCGTGAGGAGCGAGAGCGTGAGGGAGTGTGAGAGTGCAAGTGTGAGGGCAGCTGCCTCTGTCCTTTGCCCATCGCCATGGGGTGGGGAGGCACTGTGTTTCTGGAAAATGTCCCTGCATTCCTCAGTCGGCCCCTACACCTGAGCAATGGGTTCTAGTCCTTGCAAAGTTCCTTGACAAGAATACCTTTGAGGTTGGACCATGTGGCAGAATTTAACTTCCAACACTTAGACCTCCGTCCATCATGACTATAAGCTAAATTATTATCATTCTCTGAGAGTCTTTGGATGCATTTTGTAAGGAAAGTCCAAATTAACTTATGGACTTTGGTGGTAGGAGGAATTTAGGGTTAAGTTCGAATGCTATTCTCAAACTTTAAAAATAACATCTGTTATTTTATTCACCGAACTTCGAACACTTGTGCGCTATGTAGA
>PVLC010035855.1:0-16095 GCA_004027655.1 Graphiurus murinus | reverse complement strand
GTTCTCTGTTGAGGTTCTTGACAGTTTCCTTTGCTTTGCAGAAGCTTTTCAGTTTCATGTAATCCCATGCACTGATCCTCCTTTGAGCTGCCTGTGCTTTTGGGGTCCTGTTGAGAAAGTTTTGACCTGTGCCTATATGTTCAAGTGTTGGTCCTATGCCCTCTTCAAGTATCTGCAAGGTCTCTGGTCTGACATCCAGATCCTTGATCCACCTTGAGTTGACTCTTGTGCAGGGTGAGAAAGTGGGGTTTATTTCCAGTTTCCACACGTGAAAATTTAAGCTAGGTACTTACGATCTAGCAGAGCTTGGTTTTAATGACTGCTAATTGTAGATATTGGAGTTTTTGTTCTTTTTTTTGTTTTTATTTTTTATTTTTTGTTTTGTTTTGGTTTTTTTTGGTTTTGGTTTTTGGTTTTGTTTTGTTATGTTTTTTTTTTCATTCTCTTTTGGTGTTAAGTTTTCAATTTTGATGTCTAAACTCTGTTATTGCTTTGATTTGTTTATGTTTATTTGGATGAATACTTGCTTTGTTATCTCTCGCATAGGTCATTGAAGCCCCTCCGTACCCCTTTTACAAGCCCCCCCCCCGCATATTTCTCTCTGCTATATTTTACCTCCTATCTTTTCTTTTCCTCTTTTTCCTGTCACATATCAATATCTACCATCTCTAATCTTTACCCCCTTCTTTACCCTATCCCTGCACCTATCACAGCGACCTCTCACCCAAACTCTATTTCTGAATACACCCTGTCACCCCTAAACCTCAACTACAGAGATTGGGCAAGAAAACTTGCAAGAACAGCAAAGATATAAATCGATGAACAGGGAAACTATGGGAAGGAGAAACAATAAAGAAATAATGAGCCACCACAACCCCTCAATTACAGATCTCACCAATCCAGAATGGCAGAGACTACCAGAAGAACAATTCAGAGCTTTAATACTAGAAACAATACAGAATTTTCAGAAAGAATGTAGGCAGAGCTTTAAAGAAATAAAGGAAGACATAAAGGAACAAATGAACAGAGAATTCGAAGACCTAAAGAGAAACCAAACAGAAACATTGAAGGAAGTAAAAGATGAAATAATCGAAATGAAGGCATCTATGCAAACTATACATATGTATTTGAATCAGGGTATTTCTAAATTGCTCGGGGCCTTTGCTAAGTTGCTGAAGCTGGTATGGAATCTGTGATCCTCCTGTCTCAGCCTCCAGAGTATTGAGATTACAGGCATGTGCCACCATGGCTGGATCTAGAGTTATTATCAAATGTTTATTAAATTCTACCAAAGCTGACTGACAGCATAGTAATGGTGATATGACTACTAATAAACACTAGTTGGGCTGGAGTCACTTACATGTTGTGTCTAATACTAAGGAATCAAAACTTAATGAAAGCTTGGCTCTGATTATTAGCTAAACAAGTTAAAATATTTCCCTTTTACTAAAATGACTACAATGGGAAATTATCGATGATTAAAAGAAAAAGCATACTCTTAGATTCATATGAAAGCCACCATCTTAGAGTTTGACTAAATCCAGTATTTAAATGTCTGCAATACAAATATGAGTTTATGTATTCTCATTAAATCAGTAAGTCAGTTTTCAGACTGTTATTTGAATCAATTTTCTCTCACTTTTTTATCTCACCTTCTGAGTGGTATTAGGTCTTTTATAAAATTTATTTTTCATAGACTTTTATTGGTGCATTTTAATTATATATCATAGTGATGTTCAGAGTGATACAAACATGCATGCATGCGACACTTGGTGTGAGCCCACTCCCCCCATTCATGTTACTGAGATTGGTAATGATACCTTCATATATGGACATTATTTATACTGTTTCCTCCATCAAGCATCCTTTTCCCTACCCTCCCTCCTCTCTACCCCAAACCTTTCCACTCTTATACCGGTCTCTCTTCTCCTTTGTCTAAAGTTCTTTTTGTTTCCTGTTCTTTCTCTGTCTTCTACAGATGGGAGAAAACATATGACATTTTACTTTCTGAGCCTGACAGATCTCATTCTGCATACTATTCTCTAGTTCCATCCATTTTCCTGCAAATAACATCATTTTGTTCTTCTTTATGGCTGAGTAAAATGACCTGAACCTCAGCTTCTTTGCCTGCATTTTAAATCTGTTGACTTCAATGGCTCTTACTTTACTAGTCTATGATTCTCTCACTCATGTATTTTGAATAGCCAAACTTGAACCCATCACAGAGAGAGAAGCACAGAGAGGCAGTAGATTTAATCCTAAAGGAAATCTTTGGCCACCCTGTATGACTGCAATATTGCCATTGCAATAAAGCCATTTCCTAATACGTTTGAAATTTAAATTTTTTTAATTATTATTATTTTTATTTTTTTAATTGGTGCATTGTAATCATACATCTTTGTTAGGTACAAGCTGGTAAAGGCATACATGCACACATTTCTCATTCAACCCTTCCCCAATTCCCGCCCCACTCCATTGCCCTCCCTCCTTCTTAGGTTCAGTTTAGTGATTGATTTTGATATGTTTGTGAAAGTACATCATGTGCATTCTTAATCACATATTTAAATTGACATACATCAGTACTCTAATTTTTTTTTTGTTGTTGTTGTTATTTAGTACATATATGCAGACATACTTGTCAATTCAATTAGGGGCAAATCTAATCTATAGACAGGAAGCAGATTAGTATTTGCATAGAGCACAATGTAGGGACAAGAGATAGAACAGGGGACCAGTGAACCTTTTGGAAGTAATGGAAATGTTCTCTATCTTGATTTTATCTATAGAAACACAGATGTGTTTATTTCTGAAGTCTTATCTAACTATGGAAAATGTATGCATGTCATTGTATAGTATTCATACTTCAATCAATTTGATTTAAAGAAGAAAAAATTACCAGAGGATATCATTGCTGTCATTGTATTATCTTTAAAAATCTATTCTTTGATCAAAAAAGTCAGTGTCTTCATTCATGCTCAAAGTTGTTTATTCTTATGTAACTCATCCTCAATATATCAGTTCCCTCAATTTTTATTAAAATATGACTTTACGCATAATCTTCAGGTCAAAATTACATAAAGAACAAGTTATTAAGAAAAATGAGTCATTCTATCATCTTTGTCATCCCTACATGTCTATTAAAAACAATAATTTAAATATGTGAAAACCAGTATAAGTGCCAAGTGTATTATTGTTTTAGGTATTCAATAAATGTTTCTTAAATGAATGGACAAATATTCTTTTCCTGAGTTATGGCCCCATCCCTGCTTTACTTGACAACAGAGAGGAATAAAATTAACATGTTTTCATCTAATGATATTGGAGTAAGAATCCCTAGCAGTACCCTATTATTAAAGGGAGGCCTCATCTATAGGAAAGTCTTTCTATAAAAATAACTTAAAATGAGCCGGGCGTGGTGGCGCACGCTTGTAATCCCAGCATTCGGGAGGCTGAGACCAGAGAATCCGGGTTCGCGGCCAGCCTCAGCTACTTAGTGAGGCACTCCGCAACTTAGTGAGACTCAGTTTCGAAATAAAGAATAAAAAATTGGGCTGGGGGTGTAGCTCGGAGGTAGAAAGCCCCTGAGTTCAATCCCTAGTACCGCAAAAAAAAAAATAAATAACTTAAAATGTAATATATGTAATTGGTAATAATCACATAACTCCAGAATGTGCTTCTGTTAGTTTTTTTTTGTTTTTGTTGTTTGCTAGAATATCTTCCACAAGCCATTCCTTGATATTTACTTTATCTACATGATGCTTTTGCAGAACTTCAGTTCCTTTCTTGCTCTTACATCCAGGCCCCATCTTAATAGTTGTTTCCTCGAGTTACATTGGAATCTGGGAATTCCCTTATAATCTTGCAAAAATACCCTCAAATTTCCTGCTTGCCTATAAAAGTGAATGATGACATCCTCTCTATTGGAGAATTTATGGTCAAGCAGAGACATGTAGTCATGTATGATTGCAAAACATTAAAGTCTACTGTTGATTCCAAGGACTTTTTTTGTCTCTTCTCTTTTCACACAATCATTTAGCTCTTAGCTGTCCAACATTAAACCCTGCACCAAAGCCCTAAAGGAGAAATGTTTTCCTGTGGTTTCTAGGAGGGCAGAGCAAATCTTGGTTTATGGAGATCAAGAAGTATACTGACAATGTTAATTCCAACTCTTGCTTAACTCTTTTTCCAATAATATTTAGCTTTAAATCCTAAGTCAGCAGACATAAATTGAGAGTTCAGAGTAATAGTAATTATGAAAATTGCATCATTACAAAATGAATGTATATCTATAAGTATCATTCTACTATTGTAAGTTAGGATTTTATTCCATTCCATCTAAAATTAAACCAGAAACAAGTCTTAAATACAAAGTGAGAAGCCATTTAAAAATCATATTTTTATAATACATATGCCCAATATATAGAATAATTCTTAATATTGAGAGCTAGGATTTATTGAGTGCTTTCTCTTATAGGTGCTATTAACATTTCACATTCAATATTAAGACTAAAATCATAGATTAGATAGTATTTGAAACTCCATTAAACTTTGGAGAAAATCCAAATAAATCAAAAAGTTGCCTATTATATAACTAGAAGTGAAGAAGCTAAGATTTTGTTTGTGTGTGTGTGTGTGTGTGGTACTGGGGATTAAAACCATAAACATTATTATTAACAGCTACACTCTCAGTCCTTTTATTTACTTTTTTTATGTTTTGCTTTCTTTGAAACAGGATCTCGCTAAGTTAGCCTTGAGCCTAGGATTCTTTCATCTCAGCCTACCAAGTACAGGGATTACAGGTATGCTCCATCATGCACAGTGGAGCTGAGATTTTTTTTTTTAACCCCAAACTATTTGGGGCCATGGCCCTTGTTTTAACCATTATTTGGACCAATGTGATGCTAAAGACTTAAATCATTTTTATTTATTTATTTATTTATTTATTTATTTATTTATTTATTTATTATTCGTTTATTTATTTTTCGAGATATAGACAGAAATTTATTTAGGAAAGCAGGGAATACACTTTCAAGGGAGAACGTTGACCTCTCCAGAAATGAGAGAAGCCCTGTGAGAGTGGAGGACTCTTCCTTTATAAGGGAATTTCATGAAGAGTGGGCAGGAGGGGTATGAGCATTATCTCAGTTCCATAGTCACCAGGTGACTTAGGGTGCTCCTGGTCCTCACCTGCACTATGTTAACATCAGATATCCTCCTAAACTATTAAAGGACAACCAGCAGAGTTGAGGAGGTTCCTTTTCTGTGCATTCTTTTGCCTTGATAAACAGACCCTTCCCTAAGGATGGTAGACAGTGCTCAGGGCCACTTATAAATTCCTCAGAGGCTTTTTAGTCTGCTAGGCCTTTTCACAGGTTTCCCTATTAAATTTACATTTTCCTTATAATTTCTTATGTTTTTTTCTACCTATTTATTTTCTTTTTTCTATCTTATATCAGCCCCCCTCCCTTCCTTGACTTTGATCCCTTAATCTTATGGGTTGATGAGGGACAAATTCCCATATTTTACAGCTGCTTCTGGCTGTCAAGAGATGTTGTTCCTGCCTGGCCAGGCATCAAAATTCTTGTTCTAACTGATTTGAAGGAGACAGAGAGAAACTGGCCTCTGTTGTTGAGATGGGTTCTTTACAGTCAGTTCATAAGCTAAGAACACAGTCCCAGAAACATGAGGATCAGAAGGTGTTTTTTTGTTTTGTTATTGTTATTGTTATTATTGCTGGTTTTTTTTCTCTTAGTGCCTGAAGATTTCACTATGCTGTGTCAAATATGTTGTCAGAGTTGCTGAGTCAACATTCAGAAGCCTGGTTATTTGGGTTTACTGCTCAAAAAAGCCATCTGCTTTTCAATGATATCTCAATTACAGTTGACATCTACATGAAAAATTGACATGTTAATACATTGTACAATAACCCAGATATAGTGCCACAATATTTTTCCCAAATTGTTACCATGGACCATCCATTGATTAGCATTCCAGACTGGAAGCCAGATAGCCAATCCATTTGTAACAAACCATGAGTTAGTGTCTCTCTCTCTCTCTCTCTCTCTCTCTCTCTCTCTCTCTCTCTCTCTCTCACACACACACACACACACACACACACACACACAACTATGATCCTGTCTATTAATACTAATAATTTGCTTACTATAGGATTATATATCACCACTATCTTTATATTTTATATTTTTATATATTTGGCAGAGCCAACTATAAACCAAAAATCTTTTTTTAGGTTTGTTTGTCATGTCCTTTAAGTCATCATCTGTTTTCTTTACTCTATATGATCCTGTGGTATAGGAATTGAACCAGTCTAAGAAAACATTTAAGTTATTTTTTTCTCAGCAGAAAATAGGCTTAAAAACAAAAAAAGTCTATGCTAGTATTCATTATTTAAAGGTCTATCAAATAACAATAGTCCCTTCTTCCTAAGTATAAGGATGGGATGGGACTCTTGTCTTTAAAGGATGACTTAAAGCACTGTTGATAGAGTGGATGTATCAAAAGTCAAAATCAAAGCATCATTTTCAAATACACTGAGTCTATCTTTCTCATGGGCAGATGACAGAGGTACCATAATGGTGCCCAGACCCTGCCACCACTTCTATTACTTCCCTTCTTTTCTCAGGGACCCTGGCCATGGTTTCTTCTAGACAGCTCATCAGGTTCATGGTCCATGGTAGTAGCTTGCTTGGGATAGTTGTTTGGAAACTTTGATTTCCAGTGACTACATTGATGTTTGTTTCAGGAAATCCCAGTATTCAGTCACTGCATTTATGAGATGCCAAAACCAAACTTGGGAATGTCTTCATTAGAATATAAATTCTGTGTCTAGTCCTATTTCCAAGTTTATCTGGCGGTCATATTGATACTTCTCAAGAAAATTCCGGAGAATGTTGAACTGGAAAGAACAAATTCATTGACCCCAGGAGGAATTGGATTTTTCCCCTGAATCCATGTTGACCAGTCATAGTGAAAATACTGTGTTAAAAACAACTGTAGAAGAGTTATCCAAAACCATTAAAAACAATCAAAGGTTGGAAACATCATCCGTACAATTGAGTTCACTGGAATAGTAACTCAAATCTTTCATTTGACTCAATCTTGCATGACCTCTTTTACTTCCTGCCTTTACAGCTCTTATCTGGGTTATATGACCAAGCCATTGGTTGGTTTACACATATAGCTAGTTAATAGTTGCTCAATATACTATGAAATCTCTATGCCCATGCTCTTACTCACCTGCCACACCCCAGCTTATCTATTTGCTACAGATTGTATATTGAATGGTGCCTGTTGCTTGGTCTAGGCCTATCTCATTCATTATATGCTGTCTGTAAGACCCATACAGAAAGTCTGCCTATGTTGCACAGTTTTAGTGTCCCTCAGGCCTTCAACCAACTATGATTGACTCAGTATTTCATAGTTGAGCATTGTTCTGTCAGCCAATCGTCTTGGACACATCTCTGAGAAGGGATATTGCAGTGCTGTTCAGACCTCTGGGTCAAGTACCTTCTCCTCCTTTTCAGTGTTATGATGCAGCCTCAGGAATACTCTAGAATTAGATCATCAATTGTGTGCCTAGTCTCTCTTCCATGTTTATCTAGAGACTATAGAATTGCTTCCCAAGAAAATCACAGGGAACCTTAGGGCCAAAATTAAAAAGGTCCTTAACCTGTTCATAACCTAAATTCTGAAATTGTTCTATTTGTAAAATCATAACCTCCAATATGCCAATATTCTTATAAACCTTCCTATCTTTATACTCTGGATCATTCTTCCTTCTAGTACACCTCATTCTTGCCACTATCTAGATATCTTGTTTCTGTTATCACCACATTTCCAGGACAAATTGCCAGCACGCTTTCATTTTTACTTCTTATCATCCACCTCTCAGTCACACTTTATGTCTTTTTACTATAACAACTCTCACACCACTAACCCTATTGGTTTGCATTTGTGTATCTGACTAATCTGTTTTTAAATCTCCTATTGCTAGATAAACCCAAAGACTCTCTTCATTCCAACTTTCAGCTCTGGTTTAGAGCATGATGCCCAGCTTTTGGCCAGTGCTTCAATATTGTACAGACACTTCTGGAAATGCAACCAGCTCTTCCTGCCATCATCATCTGCCTAAGACAAGAACAGCTTATGTCACAAGTTAATGGGTATCTGACACAGGGGTCTTGACTATCGCCATCACTCAGCATATATAAATCCATAATCTACTATGTGGCATGAAAACAGATATTCCCTTCTATTGTCCCTTTCATAATAAAAGGTGATAATAACTAGTAATTAACTGTTGTGAAAAATCTGGTGCTAGCCTCTCCTTTTCTTTAGTTAGTCACTGAGTCTATAGATTCTGAAGGGATTGTATTATTGTTATTATTATTATTATTATTATTATTATTATTATCATTATTGTTATTATCTCCCTCACTCTCCTCCCTTTCCTCATTTCTGGACATATATAAACTACAGAATTGCTTCCAACCTGGTTTCAGGGATTCTGGTCATACTTGCCCTGCTATCTGAGAAATATTTTAAAAATGTAAAGAGGGTCTACTGTGGACTGTGCACAATCACTGATTGGCCATCTCCTCTGTCCACTTCTATTACAAAATGATCAAACCTAGATTATTATTCAGAGCCCCATATCTCACCATGGACAATTCATTTCTGGAAGCCTGAGTTTGTTTTTGACTTTGTTTTTTCTTGTTGTTGTTACCACTACCAAAGAAATAGTGCTAGTCTATGAACTTCTTTTGGCTAAAAAATACAAACTTAAGCTACTGTAATTGTGTAAATTTTTCTATCAATAGCCAAAGTGGACATATTAAGGTCTTCTAAAATTTTTCTTAGCTCACATACTATCTTTGTACACTTGTTAGAGAAAGTCTATGGGAACCGTTTGGGATGATTAAGTTTAATTATGCCATAAAGAAGCCTACTTACTAACAGATGCAAAAGAAGAAACTGAAATTGTAAATGAAAAATAAAATATGTGGTGGAAGCCAGGAATGGTGGCACATGCCTGTAATATCATGCATGGGAAGATAAGAAAGGAGAATATCAGGTTTGAGGCCAGTGCTTAGTATTTTAATGAGACTCTGTTTCAAAAAATAATAAAATATGACTGGCTGTGTAGCTAAGAGGTATAATACACCTAGGTTCAATTCTTAGTACTACACACACACACACACAGAGACAAACACACACACACACTATAGATGATAGATGATAGATAATAGATAAATGGATAGATCTATAATAGTTTCACTGCTATAATCTAAAATAACTGCCCATACAATTTAGAGGAAGGTTTATTTGCTCACAGTATTTTGGAGATTCTGGATTCAGTTCACATGCTCAGGGTACAGTGTTGGGGAGGAGAGAGAGAAAGAGAGGGAGAGAGAGAGAGAAAGTTCCTCTCTTACCTCATGGAGACCAGAAGTAAGCAAGAACAAACAAGCAAGCAAAATTTGGTATACAATTTGCTGAACATGAACTCAGTATCTATAATGCAGTTATGACACTTTGCTGCTTTGAGAATTCCTCTACCAGTTTACTAATCAGTCCATTATCTTTAAATTCAGTTTCACACAAAGTTTAAGGACATGGGCAAAATGCCAATAAGTTCTTTTCCAGAATGTAACATGTGTGGTGTCTACTCTATATTCCTAGAGTCCTCTTTGCTCTCTAAAATCTCATGAGCACAGTCTCTCCTGTCTGCCTTTATAGTCACATTCTGTCCTTCCAACTTTCTCTCACAAACTAGTTCCAAAGACTCACAAAACACATGTCCAGATTTAGATACATCACTGACCCCCACTTCTCGGGTACCAATTTCTGTCTTTGTAAACATTCTCACTGATATAATCCAAAACAACTTAGCACAATTTAGAGGAAGAAGAGTATTCATGTACAGTTTTTTGTTTTTTTTTTTTAGATTCTGGGTTAAGTCCACATGAGGTGATGTCAAGGTTTAAAGCTCAGGGCATGGCAGCAGTGAGCAAGAAGAGAGAGACAGGAAAGCTCAGCTCTCACCTGTTGGCAACTAAAAGCAAGAGAGTGTAAGCAAGCAAGAGAATTCAAAGACACAAACACAATCCCTAAAACCAGGGACCTACCTTCTCCATTCACATCCCACAGACTAAGTAACCCCCCAGATATCAACTCTGAGCTCTATGGGTAACATTCTATAACAATAGTGAAATAACAGTAAAACTGAAGTGCTACAAATTATATTAAAATACATAATATTTATCCTCTTCCATAAAGATATTTACTGTTTTAATCATGTCCACAATGGTATGGTTTCTACTATTTTATTTTTACAGACTAAGAAATAGAGCTACACAGAAAGATGAAGAAGCTTTCCATGTTTATACAGCTAGAAAGAAAACATCTAGAGTTCAATCCTCAATGATGACTCCAGTTTCTTTTGGTGTATTTACTTCTGTATAACCCTACCTTTTCAAAAGAGAACATAATATATAAAGTACCCTAAAAAATTATATCCAGTTACTAGGTATTTGACATTCAAATAGCAAATGAGATTTCCCAGAATATGACTCCTTGCTATATCAACAACAGATTTAGTACAATGACCAGAAATTCCAAGCCAAGAAATTCAGCCCTGGAGGTCAGGTCAGACTAATGACTAGCCAAGAAATGGGCCAAAGAATGTTCAGGAGCAGAGTGCAGCAAGTTCATATTCAGAGGGCTGGAGTGGTAGGAGCAAATTGTGGCCAGAGTTTGCAGGTTGGGGCATGGAACACAGAGGTCAGAGCAGGGCAGGAAGTATAGGAGAAAATTCCATCCAAGTAAATAATCATCAGATGCTCTGTTCATTTTTAGGCTGTCAAAATTAAGGTCTATGTGAATTTATTCAGGACTATACAAAAGAGATTTGTGGGTCTGCAAAAGTTTGTAAGTTTGCTCAGCTGCATTATTGGAGGATCATTAGTTAATTCCTAAGTAAAGACTCTTATCGTTGGATGATTTTTTTTTGGTGAAGAAGAGACTGCCAAATTGGGCAGCTCCCCAGAATAAGGCAGGAGGAACTGGATAGTGATGAAAGTAGAAGATAAAGGCTTTATTGCTCATGGAATTAACCAATATCCTACTATGGGTCTAGGGAAAACTGACAAAGCTCTACTCCTTAGAAGTTATGAGATCTTGCTAGGGATTGTGATGTACACCTGTAATCCCACTATATTGGATGAATGCAGAAAGAGTTCTGGTTCAAGGACAGCCACCTCAATGTAGCAAGAGCTCAGCAATTTAGGGAGACCCTGTTTCAAATTTAAAAAGAAGTAAATAAGTAAAATAGCACTGGAATGTATCAGAGGTAGAATACCCCTGAAACCACATACACACACACACACACACACACACACACACACACACACACACACACGGGGGGGGGAGAGAGAGAGAGAGAGAGAGAGAGAGAGAGAGAGAGAGAAGAGAGAGAGAGAAGCTCTGAGCTCCTAAGCAAGTACACTGATTTTCCAAGTATTTATAATCATTATTTTGATTAACAAAAATCTGATACTCACTTTCATCTCCACACATGTTTATAAGCATTATAAGCTAGAAAAAATGTACTATGCTGATTGGTTTTGAGAAAATTTAGAAGTTAAAATCTTATGTTCTCCCCATCTCTTTCTTAGGATCTTTAAAGTTTATTTATTCATAAGGTAGAAAAATTAGTCAAATGAATTAAATCTGCTTAATGATAAGAAGAGTAGATTAAAACTTCACGGGTATTGTTTAATCTCAGACCAATATTGTTCATTTGAGAATCAGAGACAGCCATTTGTATCCCTGGGTTGGGGGCCAGGTACTGAAATGTACTCATTAATACCATGGGGAAAAACAAGGCAATGATGTTTATGTAAATGTTGTTCTATAATATCTAAAAGTGATCACTAGGGAAATCAAACAATGATCATCTGCAATGGTGTCTTAAGGATTTAACTTCTGAAACACAGCATCAGAACCTTCTGGAGAACTTGATCATCACTGTAGAATGAACCAACTCTGATACTGCAACCCATAATCTTCATGTTCAATTCTTGTTGGCTTCGGCCAAAACTGTCTAGCCTCTTGAAAATCACTTTGTAGCTACACATGTGTGAGATCCTTGTGATCTCACAAGATCTTCTCACTCCCTCAATTCTTCCAACAGATGTGGGTGTCTTCATTTCCCAATTCAAAATGTATGAAAAGACTCTACTTCCCAGACTGAATGCAAACAAATATGGTCACATAAAAAAGAATAGAAATAATAGAAATAAAAAAGATGTCTTCTCTTCTTTATTGCTGATAGCTGAACATTTTCTTAGTCTTTTATTGGATATGATTTCTAAAGTATACAAAGGTGTAAATTGATCAAGATAAACCATTAAAATATGGCAGTGAACTGCTAGAATATTGATTTTTAAATATTCTAAATTTTGTTAAATTCTGAAAAAATAAATTATGTCAATATATACATGTATAACTTAATAAAAATATCACAACTAATATTCTAATAACCACCAACAAGCCTGAGAAGCCAACTTCAGAAATACTATTGAAGTTTCATTATTCTCATTCTCAGTTTCATCCTTTTCACTGTGGTTTTCTGTTCCTCCCTCAAACTCTATAATGATAATACAACTGAATTTTTGTTTTTCATATTTTCACTCCTTTTGCAAGTGGCTTTTTGTTAAGCCACATAATGTTTGTGAGATTTTGTTACATTGGTAACTTGTAGCTTTGGCTCATCCTTTTTTGATTATATTAATGTTATATTCCTTTCAATGCATGTTACAGTTCTGATTTTTTTTCTTCATTTGTTCATTTTTTTTGTCTCACGTTGTTTTGCTAATACAAACAATGTCATCACTGTAAGCCTACATTCATTTAAGTGACTTCTGGCAAACACTAGTCAATGTTTTTCTAGGATATAGTCCCAGGAGTGGGATTATGAATTGTTGGGTCTTAACATTCTCTGCTTTTTTAGATAATGCCAAATTATTTTGAAAAATGTGTGCACTAGTGTACCCTATCTGTTCTGTATGCATTCCCGTTATTCTACATCCTTGCCAAAACTTTGTGTTTTGGAACTTGTTAAATTTTGCCAATCTGGTGGGTGTTAAATGGTATCTCATTGTGGTTTTAATTGGAATTTCCCTAGTTACAAAAGAAGTTAAAATCTTTTCTGACAATTAGAAGCCATTCATCTCAATGCCCATTTATGCATATTACCAATCATTATGGTTGAATTACCTTTTCCAAACAAATTTATGGTTTTTAGTATATTTTGGATACTAACTGTTTGTTGAATATGTATATGTTGGCATAGTATATGCTATCTCCTTCCACATTCTTTAGATTGTGCTATTTACTGCTGCATAGAAATGGCTCATTTTGCCTTGTCTTCTTTATTCCATTTATTTATGTATGAATGTGTGTATGTATGTATGTATATATGTATGTATGTATTTATATTGGTGCATTGTAATCATACATCTTTGTTAGGTACATGCTAGTAGAGGCATATATCCACACATCTCTCATTTAACCTTCCCCAATTGCCACCCCATTCCCTTCCACCTCCCTCCTTCTTATGTTTAACTTAGTGATTGAGTTTGATATGTTCGTGAAAATACATCATGGGCATTAGGGTGTTTCTCTCCCCCCCCCATCACCTTCAGTGAATGAAAACCAAACTATCAGACCAATGCATGCGTATCTATGTTTATAGCTGCACAATTCACAATTGCCAAACTGTGGAACCAGCCAAGATGTCAATCAACAAATGAACGGATTACAAAACTATGGGATATGTAAACAATGGAATTTTACTCAGCCACAAATAAGAACAAAATCATGTCATTTGCAGGAAAATGAATTGAACTGGAAAACATTATGCTAAGTGAGAATTTTGATTCCTTTTAAAAGAAATATTTTAAAACATAAAGACATAAAATTTCCCTCTGATTTAGTTTTAAAAATGTTCAATAACTTTGTCTTGAATTCATATTGTAAATATCAAAATAAGTGGTAGGTATAAAATGAACTTAAAAGTTTTAAACACAATAAAATTATGAATCATGTTTAGACTTCATATGTTACCATTGATTTTTAGACTATAAGAGAAAAAATGTTTAAAAAATGGATACTTGAAATCCATATTTCCAATCTTATTATTCTATTTAAAGTAGAACCAGTGTGCTAATAAAACACTGGAAAGAATGTGAAGAGAGGAAACTCATGTAATTTTGAAGGGGATGTAAAGTAGTACAACCATTATGGAAAAGAATATGAAGATTTCTCACAAAACTAAAAATAACTATCATCTGATCCAACAGTTCTACTGGATATTTTCCAATGAAAATGAAGTCATTACATCAAAGAAATACCTGCACTCCCACATTTATTTTAGCATTAGTCACAATAATCAAATATTCAATAAACCAAAGCATCCATTAAGAGATGAGTGGAGAAAGAAAATCATGGGAGATTATATATATATATATATATATATATATATATATATATATATATATATATATATACATAATGGGAGATGATGGGAGTTTATATATATATTATATATATATAAGATTATGGGAGATTATATATATATATATAATATATATACATATATATAATAACCATAAAAATGAATGATACCATTTTCAGCAACATGGAAGGAACTGGATATCATTGTATTGAATGAAATATGTCAAACAGCCAGGCGTAGTGGCACACACTTGTAATCCCAGCATTCCGGAGGCTGAGACCAGAGGATCCGGGTTCGCGGCCAGCCTCAGCTACCTAGTGAGCCACTCCGTAACTTAGTGAGACTCAGTTTCAAAATAAAGAATAAAAAATAGGTCTGGGGGTGTAGCTTGGAGGTAGAATGCCCCTGAGTTCAATCCCCAGTACCGCAAAAAAAAAAAAAAAAAAAAAAAGAAATATGTCAAACACATAAAGATAAATATCTCAGATTCTCTTTTGTGGGAACTAAAAGATTGTTTTCATATAAGAACAGAATGGAATACTGATAACTAAAACCTAGGAAGAACAGAGAAAGGAGACATAGAAAGAAGCTAGATAAGTGACACCAAAATATTGTTAGACAGAAGGAACTAGGTCTGGTTTTCTATAGCACAGTATAGTAACTATTGGTTATAATGATATGTGATATACTTCAAAATAACTATAGGAGTATGAAAGTTCCCTACACAAAGAAGTGATTAGTTTTTGAAATGCTATTTAGCCTAATTTAATCACTACACATTGTATACATGTATTTAATTACCATACTCTACCCTATAAAGACATGTACATATTATGTTTTGACAATAATAACTAACACCATTTGTTGAAGAGGCTACCTTTTTCCAATGTATGTTTTTGACTCCTTTGTCAAAAGTCAACTTTTTTTACCCTGCACCAGAGTCAATTCAAGATGGATCAAAGACCTAAAAATTAGACCAGAGACCTTGCAAATATCTGAAAAGGGCATAGGTCTAACACTTCAACACATAGGCACAGGTAAAAACTTTCTCAACAAGATTCTAAACACACAAGAAAATAGAAGGAGGATCAATACTTGAGATTGCATTAAACTGAAGAGTGTCTGTGTAGCAAAGGAAACAATCAAAAACTTCAACAGTGAAACAACAGAATGAGAGAAGTTTTTGCCAGCTACTCCTCCAATAGGATATGAATATCTAAAATATACAGAGAACTAAAGAATCTCATCACTAAGAAAACAATCCAATCAAAAAATGGGCAAGAGAATTAAATGGACACTTCACAAAAGGAGAAATACAATGACCAATAGATGTATGAAAAAATGTTCAACATCAGCTGGGCGTGGTGGCGCACGCTTGTAATCCCAGCATTCGGGAGGCTGAGACCGGAGGATCCAGGTTCGAGGCCAGCCTCAGCTACCTAGTGAGGCACTCCGCAACTTAGTGAGACTCAGTTTCAAAATAAAGAATAAAAAATAGGGCTGGGGGTATAGCTCGGAGGTAGAATGCCCCTGAGTTCAATCCCCAGTACCGCCAA
>PVLC010035854.1:0-16096 GCA_004027655.1 Graphiurus murinus | reverse complement strand
TCAATTTCCTTCTTCATTTTTCTATAATTTTCCTTATAGAGGTCTTTAATCTCCTTGGTTAGGTTTATCCCCAAGTATTTTATTTTTCGGGGTGCTATTGTGAGTGGGATTGCCTTCTGGATTTCTTTTCCGATTGATTTGTCATTGGCATATAAAAAGGCTTCTGATTTTTTAAGATTGATTTTGTATCCGGACACCTCACTGAATTTGTTGATCAGGTCTATAAGTTTTTTGGTTGAGTTTGTTGGGTCTTCTAAATATAGTATCATGTCATCTGCAAAAAGGGATAGTTTTAGTTCTTCTTTCCCTATTTTTACCCCTTTGATTTCCTTCTCTTGTCTTATTGCTCTGGCTCCTTTATTATATTTAAAGCAAGGTTCACAGTGGCAGGAACCACTGCCATTTTTTGTTCAAATGCTCAGAATGAAAGCTGTCCAAAATAGGTGCTCACTAGATATTCTTGAATGAACATATAAGTGAATTCATGAATGAGGAGTTAATGTAGCAGCCACTGATTGACTTTCTGAAGATACACGAATAACATCATGTAATTCTAGACCAGGAGTTGTAAACTAAGATGCTATCAAAGTTCAGGGAGGTGTAACAAATAAGGGAACTGGAGCAGATATAAAGTAATAGAAAATAGTAGGTTTAGGAAATGCAGAGAATACCTACGCCTACTACAAACATCAAATTCATTTTTTTAAAAATCTGATAAACAAAACACACCTGTGGAGTATATAGGTGCCTCAATGTGATCTCCACAATTCTATGGATTTCCCATTGTAAACCTATTTTTTTTCTCCTAGTTTTAATTCTTGGCAAACTTCTTATCTAAGAAAGTCAAAATATTATAAAATAAGACTTGACTAATAAAATTGATGTTCCATTTGAAAGTCATCCTGTTTCTGGTTCTAACTAAGAAGAATTACAATCAAATATTATTCAAGAGATTTTAAATCTACTTCATATGTAAGAAAAAATAGCCACCTCCATGTCTGCAGTATTGACAATAGAGGTATGTATGTAGACCAAGACTTGTCTGATTTATTTTTCCCTTTGTTTCTAATTTGCTGTGTGACCTGAACACTTCTATGTAACCTTTCCTGATCCTATTTTACTCATTCATCTAAGAAATACAGGTTGAGCATCCTTAATCAAAAAAAAATCAGAAATCTGAAATACTCCGAAATCTAATATTTTTTGAGCACTGACATGCCTCAAGTGGAAAATTCTATACTATGAAACTGTTTCATGAAAAAATCATTTAAAATGTTGTATAAAATTGCCTTCAGGAAATGTGTATAAGGTATAGATGAAAACATAAATGAGTTTCCTGTTTAAACTTAAGTCCTATCCCCGATATATCTCATTATGTGTATGTGACTATTCTAACATTCAAAAAAAAGTCAAAAAGCAGAAACACTTCTGGTCCCAACCAAGTATTTTAAATATGGGATACTCAACCTGTACTACATCCTTCTAATTTGCAATTTTTTCTGGATTTTACTCCCATGCCTTGGTCTCAAAATATAAGAACTGCTTGTGGCATATGATGCTGAAGAATGCTATATGCAAAGCATTTTGCATTAGGTCTTTGTATCAGTCAGCTACTGCTATGTAAGGAATATATTCATGACTTGGCAGGTTGGTAGGGCAGGCTCAGTTCCACATATCTCATGTTGACTTCTGGGAGGAGGAAGATGGTAAAAGTGACAAAATCAAATGGAAAACCCAGAAAGTGAGAACTTTGCAAGCCTCCACCCACGTCACATTCAGTAACAACTCTCTGCACGGTAGAGGCATGAGAACACACCATACAGATACCCTGTGACAAGGGGAGTGGTCTACTAAAGACTCCAGTAGGGGCTGTTCCATGCCTATCACCTTATTCACTGAGGCCTCAGTTCCTTCAGACTGCTTCCAGCCAATGCCTAGGTTTGGGAATGGAGGCTACTAATGTAGGTTCAAGACACTCCCCTGGGTGACTTTGGCCTGAGGACTCCCCATCAGTCTGGCCAAACACTCCTCTAATTGTACTGCAGTCTATCTCATTCCCAATTCTCTTCCTTCCTGCTCTCCTGAACCATCAGGTCTGTACCTGGGTCAAAAACTCCTCCCACATTCTGAGTGCCATCCCCCATCCTTCCAGAGCAAGTCACCTGGCCAATCCCAAAGCCAGGAGGAGGGAAGTTACCTCTCCCCTACACACACACGCACACACACACACATACTTTGACAGTGCAGCAAGTATGCAGATATGTCTTTGTAATGCTTCTACATGGAAGTGAAAGATGGTCAATGTCCAATTTACTATAGTAATAAAATGTAAAATAATTTATGAAGGCACTATGGGAAAAAATTATGAAGAAATGCAACAGGCAGAATCCTAAATAACCCCAAGATTCTCACCATCGGTAGGGTCGCTAATCAGTGGCTCTGCGTTAATCAAAAGGGAGCTTATACTGGGCATAGCTGACCTAATCAGGGGAGGTGAGCACTTAAAGGAAGTCAGACTGTCCTGCTGGCTTGAAGGTAAAATGGCACATGACAGAGGACCACATGGCAGCGATGTAAGATGGCTTCGAAGGGCTGAAAGCAGTCCCACCCAACAACCAGGCAAAAAACAGGGACCTCAGTCCTACACCCCTCAGGAACTGAATTCTGCTAACAACCCATACTTTGGGTGAGAAGCCTGCACCTCACATGAGATTGCAGCCCCAGCAAGCACCTCGGTTTCACCTGTTCCAAACCTGAGCAGAAAACCCAGGAACCTGTGTCCAGACTCTTGGTCCATGGAAATGAGATAATAAATGCTGTGGCTTTAAGCTGCAAAGTTTGGAGTCGTTTGTTTGTTAAACAGCAATAGAAAATCCTAACAGGAAGACATTATGAACTCAGTAGGGATGGCGTGGCAATACTTTGGATTTACCAAAGTTAAATAAGCTCCACAAAATTAGCCAGCGCTTAGTATCTTAAATACCTTGACATAAAAGAAATGTAGTGCTGGGTTTTACACCCCTGGCTTCCTGTTTCCACTTGGCCTCCTAAATGCTATGACTTTTTCCCTACTGGTCCTCCTGTCCATCTTCTGTAGTGGTGGCCATGACACGCACTCTCAGACATGTCTTATCAGGCCCTCTTCAGACTTGGGTGACCTCACCACCCAAGTTCAGCCACATGAAACAATAAATTCCGTTTGCGTTTATGCCAATTTGATTTAGGCTTTTCTGTTTGGGAAAATAAAAGATTCCTAGCAAACAAATCTCTTTCTGAGTTATGTCCCTTTCTCTATTTGGCTTAGTGGGCAAATGTCTTGAAAATGTTGCTACATTTTCTTACCCAGCATTCACTTCTGGCTCTCGGGAATCGAGCCCCTCCCCTCCATGCCAAAGGCACTGTCACCACGTTCCCTGACCACCTCCGCGGTGAGTGTGATGGCCCCTTCCTAGAGGCTATTCGACTTGATGTTTCGGCAGCCTTTAGCCTTATTAACCACTCTTTTCTATGCAAATATGCTCCTTGTGTTTTTATTTTTCCTTACTTCTCTCTCAGTTCTTTAATAATTCTCTTAGCCCAGATTTCGGATCTTCTCTTCTCTATCCTCTCCCCTCTTCCTTCTCCCCCCTTCCTTTCTCTTCCCTTCTCTTCCTTCTCTTCTCTTCCCTGATATAACACCAGAGGAGTGCTGTCAATAAATGACTCAAACCATAAACCTGGATGTCTGACTCCAACTTCCTCCTAATTCCTTAAAACAAATCATCATGAAGTTGAGGAAGTCCACTCCCAAAGTGTCTCCTGAACCTGTCTGCTGCCTTCCATCCCTAAAGCCACCCTCCCCTCCAAGACCATCACCACGCAGGTGAATATCCGCATCACTCTACTCCCTGGCCTCAAAGCCTCTCTTCTCCTCCCCACACCAATGCATTGTCCTTTCCACAGAGAGACCCGTCTTTCTGGAACACAAGTCTGGCTCCATCCCTCCACAATGTGAAACACTTCAGTGCCTCCTCAGTCCTTTCAAGAGACTCTAACCCTGCTGCAGGGACCCACGGGACCTGACTTCCCCCCTCGCCCCTTACCTGACTCTCCCTGCTCAATGGATCCTTTGCACATTCTGAGCTCCAGCCTTCTCCAGACATGCAGAATGCACCGCTCTGTCTCTTGCTCTTGCGTCCTCTGGAAGGAGCCATTTTCAACCTTTCCTCCCTGCCAGGCCCTTCCTCCGGGAATTCCTTCCCGGTTCCTATGTGCTAGGCTAATGCCACAGCTGTGTACCTTCTAACACCTGGACAACATTGTCCAAACACTCTTTTAACTGGCTAATTACTTACCTGTGCCCTCTACTAATTTTCCATCCTCCATGCGAGCTGCCCTCATAAAAGTGTTCCCTACTACTGTATCCTAGCACCTAGCACTACTCAAGAAATCACTGCCGACTAAACATTGAATAACCACGTGCTATAGGAGCTGCACGCGCCCATCGGTGCTGATTTTTCTCCTTCTGAGGTTCTGAGTTTGCATTTCAGAATGCATGATCTGCTTGCTGTGTGATGAGGGACCGGGTGTAGGCACCAGCTGGGAATCACAGGACGCCTGAGGTGCCCAGGCTGCACTCCCTCTGCAGAGAAGAACAGGCTTACCACCAGCCGGTGTCTCCCACCTCCCCAGGCCCACGCCCCCTCCCTCAGGGCAGAGGGGCCCGTCTCACCACCCAGCCTCTAGTGTAATAAATAAATTTCACATTCGGCTCCAGCAAAACTCTTAGATCCAGAGCGCTTAACCAGGGTCTGCAGATTCATTCACAGAATTCTGGGATTCTATGAACTGAAATGGGGGTGGGGGTCCTTTATTTTCACTGCTTTCTAACTGGAATTTAACATGTCCTATAATACCAATGGAGGCAAGAAACCACAGTAATTACAAGAATCTGTGACATCGCTACACAAAATATCACATGTACGTGATGTCATGTTACAGACATGGCAGGCATCTCCAGGTATCATTAGGGCTCATCTTTGGATGAGCAACTGCTCATTACTGGGTGTGGTGGCACATGCTTGTAATCCCAGTACTTGAGAGGCTAAGACGGGAGAATCGCAGGTTCACGGCCAGCCTCAGCTACTTAGTGAGGCACTCCGCAACTTAGTGAGACCCTGTTTCAAAATAAAGAATAAAAAATAGGGCTGGGAATATAGCTGGGAGGTAAAATGCCCCTGGGTTCAATCCCTGTACCACAAGAAAAAAAAAGGAATATCAAAGCTACTAGACCCGTCATTAGGTGGGCAAGTCATCACTGCATTAATAAGGAAGCATATATATTATCCAATGAGACATTTGTCATTTCTTACTAGTCTGGTTGCTGCATTTCAGGAAAATTTTATTTTTATAATAAATGTTTTATGCTTTTAAAAAATTATTTGGAGACGTGGGCCATAAGCTCACCAAATCGCCAAAGGTGACCATGGCTTTACAAAAAAAAAAAAAAAAAAAAAAAGGTTAACTTTCTTATTTATTTATTTTTTTGCTTTATTTTCAAAAAATTAGAAAGATGAACATTCAGTATAGCTTTCAAACAGCATTCACAAGCACAAGCCTTGCTGTTCTCTTTCACAACTATCGCCTCTAAAATAAAATTTAAGAGCCTGTTTCAAAATTTTAAAACTGTAAATTTTCTTTCTCTTTGCATTTTTTTTTTTCCTGTAACAATCCTCACTCTCCCCTGTGGAATGGAAATCTCTGGTTGAATTGAGAAAGTTATAAGGAAATACAGGTATAAAGTATATGATGCAGAAGAGAAAAGTGTGTCAGTTGAGAGAAAGTGGGTCATAAGAGGAACTCTAGACAAAGGAGAAACTTTAGATGAGCAAAGAAGACAACCTAACTGAAGGTGATGGGGAGGGGAGAGGGAAACACCCTACTGCACACGATAGACAATCACAAACATATCAAAGTCAATCACTAAGCCTAATGGGAAAAGGAGGGAGGGGAGAGGGAATGGGGTGGGAATTGGGGAAGGGCTAAATGAGTGCTGTGTGCATGTATGCCTCTGCCAGCTTGTACCTCATTAAGATGTATGATGCAATGCACCAATAATATATATTATTCTATATTCTATATATATGCAAAATAAGAGTTGTCCGAAAGTACTCAGTAAAAATAAAAGAACAAGAGGGATCCCTGGTATTCCGGATACAGCCCCAAAGACCCGGATCCTCAGTCCTCCCTGAGACCTCTAGTCCTCTCCAGTCTGGGATGAAGAGCGACCGAGGCTGACAGTGAGGAGTATTGAGGACAGGAAACAGTCCGCTGGCTTCCGCAGCATCGCCGACACTGACGACTTGAGCGGACACCCACAGGTCACCCCCAGGTGCCTCCACAACAGAACTCACCTGCAATGGCCCAGCCTCTGCAGTCCCAGCTGTCCTGGAAACTGGACTTCAGATGAGAGATGTCCCCATCCCTGCCTCCCCACCCCCCAGTCACCTCACTTGATGACCATGACCACAGCGGTTAAGTGGGTGGCACTCGGGGCATGTGATCGAGCAGGCCACACCCTCCTCCCTGGCCCCCACCCCACTGAAGAGAGAAACCCAGTTAATCCTGGCTCTAATAAGACACCCTGAGGAGCAGAGCACCATGGACCTCAAATCCATCTCACTTTTCAAGTTCCTGTCTTCCTATTACTCCCATTCAGACATCCGCCACTGTCCTAGAAATTCATGCATTGATGGTGCCATTAGTGCATTGCAAAACAAGGACATCTGTTCCCAGATGTCACTGTGCATAGAGCTTTCTCTCCCTCTGAATCAGTTCAGGTAAACTGAGCCATGAGTCTGATTTGATTGAGCCGCAAGCCTCATCCTGCATCACATTCCACCCACCGTGGATAAATAGTATGACAGCCTGGGCAATGAGGTGCCTTGGTGCTGGGGGGGATGAGGCAGGCTCTCTCCCAAGCAGGTGGCCTAGACCACGGCATTGGCAGCCACCTGGCTCTTCTCCCCAAAACTCTGGCCAACCATTTGGAGGAAGTAACACAGTTTCATCTGCAATCTGTCACAAAAGAGGTGGCTGCAATACACATGATTGTGCATAACTATTCAATTCTAAGCCCTGAGATGTCCAAAAGTATGCACAGCACACCCTGGGGGTTATCACAGACCTTAGACTCTCTAGTGTGTTGTTCTGGCCTCTAAAATCATAGGTGGCCATCAAGATTCATTTTAGAAGCCGCAAAACTGTTAACATAAAGAAAGCAATTAATAGGGGTAGAGTTGAGGGGCCACAAAGGGAGGTGTTCTCCGTCGATACTTCTTTGGCATTCCTTACATTACAAAATGCAGTTCAAAAGCAATGTCTAAAGAGCTACTCCATTCTGTGGCATAAATGTGAGTCAGGTTCTGTTAACTGGTCAATACCTATGAAGACAATTCTGCCCTACCCTGACTGGACCTCAGCATCCTTCTCAACACTGTCCTGAAAGCCACTACTTTCGTTCTAAGCTTTCATCATGGGAGGCAAAATTGCCATGCCTTCTCTGCATTAGGAGTCTGAAGAAAGCAAAAGTAGGAAAATTTCAAAGAAAGGAGCTTTTCCCATCACCATCCACCAAAGTCCTGGTGGTCAAGTGACATTTCAATAATTACCCCCTTCTGTTTTTGTGTGTACATGTGGCTCTTGGGATTTAACTCAGGGACATTCTACCTCTGAGCTATGTCCTCAGACCTATTTTATTTATTTATTTTTTTTATTTTGAAACAGAGTCTCATTGAGTTGCAGAGGACCTCTCTAAGTTACTGAGGCTGGCCACAAACCTGTGATCCTCCTGTCTCTACCCCTGTTTTAGAAATTATTCCTGAGGTCCTCAAGAACTCAGTCCCAGAATCTTGAATATTTTACAGCATTTGACTCATAGCATTCAGTGGTATGTATACAACATACTGATTTGTACACTAATTACATATGCATTTCTACTACCTCCTTTTTTTATTTTATTCATTCAGCCAATTGGGGAGGAGAGGAGGATTGTGTACCAGGCTCTGGGGATACAAAAAATGCAATGACAACATCCCTGTTCTCGAGTTGCTCTTAAAAATAGCTAACTAGCAAGCAAAAAAAATGGCATAAGCGTAATGATGCGTTGCTTAAATAAACCATGTCCTTAACTACATTAGCTAATTGTACATTATAGTAACTATATATAATGAAATTATATTAAGAAATGGAAATTTAAACTCAGATCTAGAGAAAATATGAAAACAGGGCCATCAAGCATGGGAGGCGGGAGATGAGGAAGAAGGAGAATTAAACAAAGAACGCAGCTCCACATTAGAGGCTCTCAGCAAAGCAGAATGGAAAGGAGCTGGAATGAGCTCACCCTTGAAGACTGTAGTGTGTGTGCACCGAGATTCCACAGGAATTGTGAAGGATGGAATTAGCAGAATCACTTTTTATTCCCAAGACCCTTTTGGTGGCATACTGTAGATTCTGACTTACGTCTTTTCCCAACTACCCACCGCAGTGATCTGCGCTTGGTAGATGTTTAATAAACACACAATGAAGTCACCTGGATGTTTAACAGGAATAGGGTAGAATTGAGGGGAGGCTTCTCACCGAGTGCTGTGGGCATGTATGTCTCAATCACGCTGAACTTCGTTATGTTTCAATGCACCAAGAAAAGTATATTTAAAAATTAAGTAAGATGATGGGTTCCATTCACTTCATGCTTTTGTCTTAGGTAATCTTTTGGGGAATACTGTTAGATAAAGAGGTAGAAATGAACATCAGTTTGTGTGTGTGTGTGTGTGTGTGTGTGTGTGTGTGTGTGTGTGTGTGTAGTGCTGAGGATTGAACCCAGGGCCACAGTAACCTCTGAGCTATAACCCTAGTCCTGTTTTGTTTTGTTTCTGTTTTGTTTTTTTGTTTTGTTTTGTTTTCTTTTGTTTTGTTTTTTGAGACAGGGTCTTGCTAGGTTGATGAGAATCTCACTACTTGCTGAAGCTGGCTATGAATCTGTGATCCTCCTGTCTCAGCCTTCCAAGTACTGAGATTATAGCTTCAATTACTAAGGACTTCCCAAGCTAAGGGATTTGGAGAGTTCTCAGTGCTACCTAGCTGACATTTTGTTTTTTCAGATACCATATCCTCAAGAAAAACAACCTTTGCCAGTTTCAGTATCTTTGAGGAAAGATGAAAGTCTTACAGAATCCATGGATATGGATTTATTATTTCTAAAAGGAGAATGGCATTAAAGCTGAAGAAAAAGCAAGTTGACATCAAGTCATAAATATACCAAAATCCGAGTTTCCCAAAAAGAAGAACGTAGTCAAGTGAATGTGGTGGTACACACCTGTAATCCTAGTACTTGGGAGGCTGAGACAGGAGGATCGCAGATTTGAGGACAGCCTCAGCAACTTAGCAAGGCCCTCAGCAACTTACTGAGACCCTGTTTCAAGTAAAAAATAAAATAAGGCTGGGGATATATCTCAGAGGTAGAATGTCCCTGTGTTCAATCCAAAGAAAAAAAAAAGGAAGAGGAGGAGGAGAAGAATAAAATTCACCATCATCATTGAAAGGCATCTACTCATGTATCTGCTCTTACAGATAACTATTCACTAATTTCTCAAAGTAGAGAATCTTAGTTTATAAAATTCCTGGACACCCACATTGAAGTAGCCAGCTTTGAAAAAGTTAAGATCTCATGCAAGAATATTGTTGAAGAGCAACCTCATGAATGTGCTCTAAGAGTTTATCAATATACTTTACAATCACTAAAATTAAATACAGACAGCTCAGTACAAGACCATTCATGGTGCTTTAACCTCCTTAACCTAATAATAAGAACCAGCTTCTATTTAACACTCTCTTCCATTTGAGGGATTCCTTTCTCATACGTTCAAATTTTTGCTAGTAAAAATATGCCTGGCTTTGCTGCAGGAACATGGATTACAAAGCACTATTTTCTCTTTGGTTTGCTCAATGATCAAATTCTTTCTAATTTTCTAATGATTATGAACTATCGACTTGACTTTCTGTGTTCCCTTACAGTCCCAAAGGAAACTTAGGATGGAGAAGCGATCAAATTATATGTCAGCCTACATGGCATGGCCAAGTAGTAAGTTTTCTTGGGCATGGTAGCACATGCCTATAATCCCAGCTACTTGGGAGACTGAGGCAAGAGTACTGCAAATGCAAGGCCAGCCTGAACAATTTAGCAAGATCCTGTCTCAAAATTAAAAAAAATAAAAAGGGCCAGGGATATAGCTGAGTAGTAGAACACCCCTGGGGTCAATCCCCAGTTTGCAAGAGAAAGAGAACAAGATATCAATGATCAGGAACCCAGAGATGTTATACATGTATTTGTCTGATTCCCTCCCTCCTAGGCAGTAGCTGATCAGGAGTGCGTTCTTCTATGGAAGGCCAGTGCTGTCCTTCCTAGAGAGGCTTCTCTTTAGCCAAAGTTCTCACCAGCCTGATAACCTGCACTTCCCCTTCCTGATCCCACCTGGGGAAGAAAAGCTTGCTCTGCATCCTTTATTCATGTGCTACCACCTTCTCACTTCTTGCAGAGACCCTCTCCATTCATCTCCCGTCAATCACTTCTTTGAAGAGCACTACTGATTTCCTTCTGGGACAATGAAAGAAGATCTTGTATATGGGGAAGATCACTTCTTTGAAGAGCACTACTGATTTCCTTCTGGGACAATGAAAGAAGATCTTGTATATGCTCTTGTGAAATTTTTATCAAGTAGCAACTCTACTTCACAGAGAAGCACGCAACTGCCTTGTGAACAGAAGTTTAGCCCGGAGCACAAGACACAGTGTGTGTCCTCTTGACTTAGACCTTATTAGTTTAATTATATAATCTCAGAAATCATTTGGTTTAATTATAGCAAAGGAAAGCATGTTTTAGCTCAGCATTTGAATTTTAAACAAATCAAGAGTACATTGTAATCTGTCTTCTTCTGACCCAACTTTAGTTGGATTTCAGAACAGATAGGCAAACAGAACCATGGTTCAAGATTATGTGAACTGTTCTTTACTAGATAGAAATGCATATGTGCATCCTATATTTAACCTTATACTTATCTTTTTACACTTTCCTTCTAGATTAAAATCAGATGTTTGAATATGTCTCGACAAAAAGTTTTCTTCTATTGCCTTTCTTCTCACCTCAAGTTTGAATTGATTCTTCACTATATAATTTGAATTCTCTCATGAACAAAATAAGCTTTAAGTCTTTTGATTTTTAATATACTGGGGATTGAATCCAGGAGCATTTTACCTCCAAAATATACCCTCAGCTCTTTTTATGTTTTTTATTTTGAAACAGGGCCTCACTAAGTTGCTGAGTGTTTAACTAGGTTGCTAGGGCTGGCTTGAACCTGCAATCCTTTTGTCTCTGCCTCCCAAATACTGGGATTAGCTTTTCAAACTTTTTGGCAGGATATAATGTCACAACCTAGACACAAAAACATACACACAAAGTCATATATATAATTAACTATAACTAATGTCTCATAAACAATAACTAAATTGAATATAATACATCTTAATATTTTATATGCTGGTCTATTTAGAAAAACATGCTTACTACAACCCATCAAAATGACTGTATGGGCCTCTAGGTATTTTGACATTTAGTTTGAAACACACAGCTTTAAGGTAAATGATAACTGAGTGCTGGGCATGGTGGCGCATACTTGTCATCCCAGTACTTGGGAGGCTGAGACAGGATGATCGCAAGTTCACTACCAGCCTCAGCTACTTAGGCCCTCCGCAATTTAGCGAGACCCTGTTTCAAAATAAGTAATAAAAAATAGGGCTGGGGGTGTAGCTCAGAAGTAGAATTCTCCTAAATTCAATCCCCAGTACCACACACAAAAAAATAAGTAAATAAAAATGATACCTGAGCATAAAAATAATCAAGACATCAAGTAAAGGCAAATGAAGAGATTGCAAGACTCTGAAGTTAGAATTCAAATCAATCATGTAAAAACTTCATTAAGCCATCTAAGATGTATGCAAGATGGATTCTACAAATATTTTTATAATAATTTTTAATCATTAATAACTAGGGGAACTAGAATAATGCTCTCAGTACTCACTAAAATAATTATCTTTATTATGACTTTTATTTCGGTCTACACATCAAAACACATTTCAAGATGGAAGCTCCAAACTTGCCCCCAGATTGTTTTTTTCTCTTTGTAGAAACTGTCAGCGCACCCAGTCTCACCCCTCATTGTCTAAGAGGAAGCTGTCCCCTTGAGAAAGATGGCTCCTTCCAGTCACTTTCTCCTTTGTGACAAGCCGTGATTCTCTACATGTCGTAAGTAGGGACAAAGCTTGCTCTCCTGGGCTTCCAGATATCTCATTTCTAATAATAACACATTCTCTAGAGATTAAAAAATAAGAAGAAAAGAAAACTTTAGTGAGAATTAAATTGACTTGTACGGATTGTGGTAAGCATATAAAATAGCTGGATAGACATAATCCCAGCTCCCCCCTCTGGGCACATGTGGAACTGCGCCAACTCACAGGCTAGAAATGGGAACCAGGGCCTTAGTGTGTGTGTTCTCACTTCCTTCCTTCCCCCTCGCCTTGGTGGGCGAGTGCAGCCTGGGTTCCGGAGTAAGGAACAATGACTGAGTTGGGGCAGGACCCCAGACTGCCCTCAAGAGGGCAGGAAACAAAGCTTTGTTGCTTTAAGCCACTGAGATACAGAAGTTGCTTTCATGTCTCAGCACAGTCTGATTCCCATAGTTATCTACAGAAGTTATCTAGGAACATTTCATATGAAAATCAATCTCTTGAGCCGGGCTTGGTGGCGCACGCTTGTAAGCTTGTAATCCCAGTACTTGGGAGGCTGAGACGGGAAGATCCGGGTTCGCAGCCAGCCTCAGCTACTTAGTGAGGCCCTCCGCAACTTAGTAAGACCCTGTTTCAAACTAAAGAATAAAAAAAAAGAAAAAAGAAATAGGTCTGGAGGTGTAGCTCGGAGGTAGAATGCCCCATTCAATCCCCAGTACCGCAAAATAAAAGTCTCTCTCCCCCGCCCCCCCCCAAGAAGTGTTTCAAGTCATAAGAATTTAATCAAGGAGCTTTAAAAAGAATTTCAGCTAGCTCATCCCAAAATACACAGAAATTCTCTCAAAGAGAACAGAGCTCATCTTCCAGCCTGATTTCTATTGCAAAAAAAGCTTCAGAATACCTCATTTGAGTGTCATAAGCAAGCCTCTGTAAACCTTAAGCCACTAAGTCAGTCAGTTTTTAGAAGCCCAACATTAGGAAGAAAAGTCCACCATCCTGGTTCCCTTGGGCAGAGTAATTGTTTCAGGGTCTCAACCTGGGAGTTGCCAGGAAGAATTTGCATGTTCCAGCAACCGATCCAGCAACCTGGGCTTCCTTGATGTCCTAGTAGATTAAATATGCACATGCTGTATTACTATCAAAGTGAGGTTTTTAAAGCATTCTTTAAATGATTCCACTCCAAACCAAATATCATCTTGTGAGCAAAGTTTACAGAGCAAAAATAATTCCTCAGTATTCCCACATTCAAAGTTCATTTAAGTAAATGATTTCATCTTACTACCAGAAATGTAATGCGCTCTCTCTCGCTCTCTCTCGCTCTCTCTCTTTCTCTCTCTCTCTCTCTCTCTCTCTCTCTCTCTCTCTCTCTCTCTCTCTCGTCTCTGTCTCTCCCAGGAATCTCTAAATTCCAAAGATAATATAACACCTTTAATGGCTGCCTAAGCTGGACAACACTCACCATGGGCTCACCAATATACCAAGAGTGGGTATAAAAATGTGATCATCTCCTCAAACTGCTTACCAGATCCGTCTTGATATCTCATGTGTATACTACGGAGATAAACTCACAATCAAAGACTTAGGTGGTGCCTGGGCTCTGGGCAAACAGAATACTTTTTACACATTCCCACTTCAAAAGAGGAATGTATAGATGGCGTGACAGTGCACAAATTGTCTAAACTAGAGACACACATCACCTACGTTATATTTACATATTAGGAGACATAATGAAGCTCTTTCATCTTGGAGATAAAAGGCTAGGGGTGTTTCTTGATGTCTTTATAAAAGGGAATCAAATTATCGTGATTAAATTACATGCCACACACCCATGTGTGTCTTTATAAAAGCCTACATAACCTGAAAAGGAACATTTCAAGCTATACACACACACACACACACACACACACACACACACACACACACGTACATCCTTTGTAGCCATGAGGAGTTCATTCTGCAGTGGAAAACCTGGTTGAATTTGAGAATATTGAAAACCATCGCAGTGTCTTCTGAAAGTCCTGGCTCCCACAAAACCTCAAGTGGAGTTGGCCAACCACTTTCACCCTTCGCTTTTAAGCTCATGTGTATTTTAAGGGAAATTCAATCTGTCTGTTTTTGAATCGTGGACACTGAAGCCATTAAGATTTTTGTTTGGTAAGAGCTTTCTAAATCCCAAGATGACTTATGAGACTTTTTATAGCCTGTTTACTTTGAAGCAAAGTAGTCACGTTTTGCTGAAAGTAAACAAGAGTTAAAAGTAAGAAACTTTGAGGCTTAGAGAAAACTAAAGTTCAAGAAAGTTTATGCATATCCAACCTATGCAAAACTCATTAGTTGGTTTCTCCAATTTACTTTATCCAAAGCAGAAATAATGGCACCTTGGGCCAATAAATAATTATTTTTATAAGCATAGTGTATAGTGCTTTAGAACAGCATATCTCTTTAACTTGAGGCAAAAGTCGCTCAATGGTAGTGCATATTTATTCCTTTTTTTAATGGAAACATTTGCAAAAGTGAGTGTAGCTGATTGTGAGTTACGACGTGTGACTTGATTTCAGTTTGTGTTTGTGAACCCTGAAGTGCTCTTGGCAAAATCCTCATCAAGGCACATGCTGTTAATTTGGAATTTATGATTTGGGAGAAGTTTACTCACAACTATAGGAAAGGGGTTAGAAACAAATAGGCACAATAAGCAATAGTTGGATAGAGACATGGATAACTCATTCCACCTAGTTGTGGTACTAAAAGTTATTTACTAAGTACCCATTTCACACAAACAATATAGACTCTTTATAAATAATTCTTTTCATTGCTAGGTGGGGTGGCATAATTTGTAATCCCAGTGACCGGAAAGCTGAGGCAGGAGGATTACAAGTTCAAGACCAGCCTGGGCAATTTAGTGAGACCCTGTCTCAAATTTTAAAAATAACAAGAGTGGGGTTGTAGCTCAGTGGTTGAGCTTCCCTGAGTTCAATCCCCAGATAGACTGATAGATGATAGATAGATAGATAGATAGATAGATAGATAATAGGTAAGTAGATAGATAAATAGATAGATAGATAATAGGTAAGTAGATGATTGATAGATAGATAGATAGATAGATAGATAGATAGAAATTTTCATTAAAGAAAGTCACTAAAATTCCTTAATTGCCAAATTTGAATATACTTTTATCTAGTAGTTGGGTGCACCTGATATTAACAAAATATAATTTATTTAATTAATCTATTATTTGGGTTGGTTATTCCTCTCTTATTTGCCTGATAGTGCAATGTTTTTCCTACTCTCAGATATGTATTTCTGAGAGTAGTGATATGTATTTTCTACTCTCAGAAATTTGTTGGTTTAAGACAGATTATCAGGGTCAAAACTACATCACTTTGTGATTTGGCCATGTTAATTCCAATTTATTCTGGTTTTGAATTCCTTCACACACATCCTAGAAACCATTTCAAGGCATAATGTTTCCTCTTATTTTGAGAATATTAAGGGCACAAAAGCTTTACTAATTTAAATGTTCTGAACAAATCATAAAATGGTTCAAATAAATACATTTTAGCCACCCATTATGTGAAAGATACACGCTCGATACAAGGAAGTTACCAACATCAATAAAAGACTTCAAGCCGGGCGTGGTGGTGCACGCTTGTAATCCCAGCATTCGGGAGGCTGAAACTGGAGGATCCGGGTTCGAGGCCAGCCTCAGCTACCTAGTGAGGCACTCCACAACTTAGCGAGACCCGGTTTTTTTTTTTTTTTTTGCAGTACTGGGGATTGAACT
>PVLC010035853.1:0-16104 GCA_004027655.1 Graphiurus murinus | reverse complement strand
AAAAAAGAATGCTCCAAGCCGGGCGTGGTGGGGCACGCTTGTAATCCCAGCATTCGGGAGGCTGAGACCAGAGGATCCGGGTTCGCGGCCAGCTTCAGCTACCTAGTGAGGCACTCCGCAACTTAGCGAGACCCGGTTTCAAAATAAAGAATAAAAAATAGGGCTGGGGGTGTAGCTCGGAGGTACAGCGCCCCTGAGTTCACATCCCAGTACCGAAAAAAAAAAAAAAAAAAGAATGCTCCAAGATGAGCACAGTGTTGCACACCTGTAATCTCATTACTTAGGAGGCTGGAACAGGAGGATCACAGGTTTGAGGACAGCCTCAGTAATTTAGTGAGACTCTCAGCAACCTGGTGAAGCCCTTGTTCAAAATAAAAAATAAAATAGTGCTGAGGGTGTAGCTCAGAGGTAGAATGCCCTGGGGTTCAATCCCCGATACACACACACACACACACACACATACACACACATGTGGAATGCTTTAAGTTGGGCTTGGTGGTTCACACTTGTAATCCCAGTACTTGGGAGGCTGAGACTGAAGGATTGTAGGTTCATAGACCTCAGCAACCTAGCAAGACTCTCAGCAACCTAGCAAGACCCCTGCTTCAGAATAAAAAAAACTAAAATAGAGTTAGGGGTGTAGTTCTGAGGTAGAATGCCCCCGAGTTCAGTTGAGAGAAAGAGAGAGAGAGAGAGCCGGGCGTGGTGGCGCACATTTGTAATCCCAGCATTTGGGAGGCTGAGACCAGAGGATCCGGGTTCGGGTCAGCCTCAGCTACTTAGTGAGGTACTCCACTTAGTGAGACCCTGTTTCGAAATAAAGAATAAAAAATAGGGCTGGGGATGTAGCTCAAAGGTAGAATGTCCCTGAGTTCAATCCCCAGTATCGAAAAAAAAAAAAGAGAGAGAGAGACAGACAGACACACACACACAGAGAGGGAATATTCCTTTCTAAGAATGCTGTACCTCTTCATCTCTCCACTGCAAGAAACAAGTATGCCATCTTCCAATAGCTCTCGGTTTGCTGTGCCATCAGAACAAAGCTTTCACAAGTTTCATCATAATTTTGGAATGAGTAATGGACTTAAACCTTTTCAGTGCCTTTTGTCATGTGCACCTGTTGCCTTGTTTCTCTTTTAACATTTTTCTGACTCCTGACTCTTTTATCAGGCCCTCCACAACTTGGCTGCTCAAAGCTGCTTTGGAGTGCTTCTGCATACTTGCTTTTATGTTTCATTTGGAAAAGAGTTCAGGTACCTAGCATGCTTATAATCCCAGTTCTTGGGAGGTTGAGACAGAAGGATTGCAGGTTCCAGGCCAGCCTCAGCAATTTAGCAAGACTCTCAGCAACCTAGCAAGAGCCTGTTTCTTTCTTTCTCTCTCTCTCTCCTTTTTTTTTTTTTTTTTTTTTGTAGTACTGGGGATTGAACCCAGGGGCATTCTACTTCCAAGCCACACCTCCAGCCCTATTTTACTTTTATTTTGGAACAGGGACTCTGTAGGTTGATGAGAGTCTACTTACTGAGTCTATCCTTGAACATGCTATCCTCCTGTCTCAGCCTCTCAAGTACTGAGATTACAGGTGTGTGCCACGGTGCCTAGCTGTGAAACCCCGTGACTAAAATGTCTAAAAAGATAAAAAGGGCTGTGGGTACAACTTGGAGGTAGAAAGCCTTTGGGTTTCCATCCACAGTACCCCCCCCCATATATATATACATATATATATATATCGTATTAAAATATAAAATATATAATATATATTATATATATATATATTTCAGATAGTTTTTTGGTAAGTTTTGGGCAAATTCGGACATCCAGGTTTGTTTTGTTTATTTTGTGGTACTGGGGATTGAACCCAGGGACATTCTACCTCTGAGTTATACCCCAGCCCAATTTTATTTGGAAACAGGATCTCACTGACAATGCAAGCCTCACTGAGTTGCTGAGGCTGGCTTCAAACCTGTGATTCTCCTATCTCAGCTTCCCAAGTACTGGGATTAGAGGCAATGGGCCACCTCTCCCCCTCAAGTTTATTTTTTGATACAATGTTTAGGTCCTGGGCATATTGCTTCAATTGACATTACCTCATTTGCCAGGTAGTGTTTTAGATCACACCTGTTATGTTTGGTCAGTGAACTTTTTTGGCTAAGCACACATTCTAGTTATTTGAGAATTTTAAAGAATTTTTATTTTGGGCGGGAGGGTGGGGCTGGGAGTTGAACCCACCACTTTCTTTTTTTTTTTTTTTTTTTTTTTGCGGTACTGGATATTGAACTCAGGGGCATTCTACCTCCGAGCTACACCCTCAGCCCTATTTTTTTTTTTTGGGGGTCTGGGGATTGAACTCATGGGCTTTCTACCTCCGAGCTACACCCCCAACCCTATTTTTTATTCTTTATTTTGAAACCGAGTCTCACTAAGTTGCGGAGTGCCTCACTAGGTTGCTAAGGCTGGCCTCGAACCCGGATCCTCTGGTCTCAGCCTCCCAAATGCTGGGATTACAAGCGTGCGCCACCACGCCCGGCTCTTGAACCCACCACTTTCTATTTTTATTTTTATTGGTACTAGGGATTGAACCCAGGGGCATTCTACCTTTGAGCTATATCCCCAGCCCTGTTTTTATTCTTTATTTTGGAAAAAAGGTCTCAGTAAATTGCAGAGGGCCTCACTAAGTAGCTGAGGCTGGTCTTGAACCTGGGATCCTCCAGTCTCAGCCTCCCAAGTACTGGGATTACAAGCATGCACCATCACGCCCGGCTTTGATTTTTATTTTGAAACAGGGTCTCACTAACAATGCGAGCCTCCCTAAGTTGCTGAGGTTGGACTTGAACCTGCGATTCTCCTGTCTCAGCCTCCTATGTACTGGGGGATTACAGGTTTATTACACATGCCTGGCTGCTATACATTTGTGTGTGTATGTGTATGTATGTATTATGTTACTGGGGATTGAACTCTGGGGCATTTTCCCTCTGAGCTATACCCCTAGCCCAATTTTATTTTTTATTTTTGAAACAGGATCTTCAGGGTCTTGTTTAGCTGCTGAAACTGGCCTCTACCCATGCCCGGTGGAAAACCAGCTGTCTTTAAGATACTTGTGAGCCCTGGATGGTGGCCTGTGCAATCCCAGTACTTGGGAGGCTGAGACAGAAGGATGGCAAATTCATGCCCAGTCTGAGTAACTTAGTGAGGCCCTCAACAACCAAGCGAGACCCTGTTTCCAAATTAAAAAAAAATAATAATAATAATAATAGTAGGGCTAGGGGTGTAGCTTGGAGGTAGAATGTCCGTAGATTAAATCCCTATCATTAACAAATTTTAAAAAAATTGTGTCTATGCTTGCTAACCTTTGGATACTCTTATTTATAAAAATTGGTGCCTAAGCTGAAAGACATTTGGTTTTAGATGAGAATGTAAAACAGACTGGTTTAACTCCTGGCTTCTGGGTTAAGCAGTAAGAGAAAGGGAAAGTTGGAGTTTATTTTTTCCCCAAATGCATGGTTTTAAATTCTAATCCGTTGGGAAAATGTATTTCATAACTTTGGTTATTTGGCACCTAATCAGATCTGACAGTTGAGGGTTTTTTTTTTTTTTTTTAGGTACTGGGGATTGAACCCAGGGCCATTCTACCTCTGAGCTACACCCCCAGCCCTATTTTTTATTCTTTATTTTTGAAACAGGGTCTCACTAAGTAGCTGAGGCTGGCCATGAACCTGCAATCCCCCTCTCTGCTTCCCAAGTACTGGGATCACAAGCATGCGCCACCACACCCAGCTACAGTTGAGTTTTTAAGAATTAGAACAGTAATAAGATTATTTTGTGTGAGTGTTTTTGAATATAATATATAAGTATACGATGCAAAGGGCTTTGCCTTATTTGGTGTTTTTCATTCTGCTAATTTAGATTTCAGAATCCTGATTAGGGCTCTAGTTCGCCATCTATTGGCCTTGGAATTATGTGATAACAGCCTCTTGCTCTAGTCTGTGGAATCACTATGTGGAAATATATATGTGTGTTTTTGTTTATTTATTTAGTAGTACTGGGAATTGAACCCAGGCATGCGCTGTCACTGAGCTACACTCCCAGTCCTCCTTTATTTTTTTTATTTTGAAACGGGGTCTCGCTAATTGCTCAGGTTCGTCTTTTTTTTTTTTTTTTCATACTGGGGATTGAACTCAGGGGAGTATTCTACCTCTGAGCTACACCTCCAGTCCTATTTTTTTTTAATTTAATTTAATTTTATTTTTGTCTGTGTGGTACTGGAGATTGAACCTAGGGACATTTTACCTTCGAACATAACCCTAGCCCTATTTTTTTTTGTTCTTTATTTTGAAACAGGGTCTCACTAAGTTGGGGAGGGCCTAAGTAGCTGAGGCTGGCCATAAACTGTAATCTTCCTCCCAGCCTCCCAAGTACTGGGATTACAAGGGCGTTTCCCCATGCCCGCCTGGCTTCCCAGGTTCTTTTTTTTTTTTTTTTTTTTTTTTGCGGTACTGGGGATTGAACTCAGGGGCACTCTACCTCCGAGCTACACCCCCAGCCCTATTTTTTATTCTTTATTTTGAAACAGGGTCTCACTAGGTTGCAGAGTGCCTCACTAGGTAGCTGAGGCTGGCCGCGAACCCGGATCCTCCGGTCTCAGCCTCCCAAATGCTGGGATTACAAGCGTGCGCCACCACACCCGGCTCCCCAGGTTCATTTTGAATTTCCAATTTTTCCATCTCAGCCTCCCAAGTACCTGGGGGGAGTAAAGGCCTGCTCCTCTGCACCTGGCTGTGTATTTATTTTTAAAATCAACAAAATCTTCCCCATGATTATAGACTAAAAAGCTGAGACTAAGAATCTCTTTTGGATGTATCCAAATACACATACATACATTAGCTTATTCTTTGTGTTATTTGACTTTGTGTGATTTTGAGAGCCATGATTGTGCTCTAGAGTGATTTTTTTTTTTTTTTTTAAATACAAATGGAAACTCAGAGAAACATAGATGCAGTTGCTGAAGAAACTGGTTAGTGTAACTTTTTGGGCAGACAAACTGTTTTGTAACTGCAGGGAGGCTGTTTTTTGAGAGGAAGTGACGCATAACACCGGATATTGGTTCTGGTAAACCACAAAAAAAGTATTGAGCATTTTGCATCTTTCTTTTTGGTAGTAGAACGTACACTTCTCATATGCCGAATTTTATGATTTAATTTTTGGAACCTTTTTAAATTTAGGTGAGTCCTAACACTGCTCATCTTTTGGCAACTTAAAAGGATGGTGTAATTTTGTGTAACCGGGAAACTTATATCGCTGGATTTTTTAAAATCTAGAAAAAGTTCCATATTAAGACCCTATTTTGAGAAAGGAATAAATATTGTACTGGCAAACTGGTCATGAGAAATAAGGTGCCAGCACATTAAACCAACTCTGGCAGGAAAGTGAGAAGTTTGCTTTTTGTCGTGAGATTGGTTTCTCTGTGGAGTTCTTTGTTAAACTTTTTGCATAGCACTGAACTGAACTTCCATTTGGTGGCGGCAGGAAGCATAAATGCTCATTGTGTAATGCCTTTTGCCTGTTTTGGCGGATCTGCCAAACCGTGACACTCAAAACAAGAAGCGTGCTTTTTAACGAAAACTACAGTTCCCAGCGGGCCCGGCGCCGGTGGGCCATCACTTCCCCCTGGCTCCCGGCTGCCCCTGCCCGGGCTGGCCCGGCGTGGGCCCTGACTCGCGCCTGCGCAACGGAGTGCGCTTTTTTTTTTTTTTTTTTTTTTTTTTTTTCCTGTGGCGGCTGCAGAGCGCGGCGCTGGGGCTACTGCCCAGCGGTGCTGCAGTACACGGAAGCAGGCTGTAGGACAAAGGGCGGGAGGCAGAAACCGCTCCACTGGCCAGGGAGCTTCCTGCCTGATGCAGCGCATGGCTGGCCCTGGGACAGGCTGGCAGCGACGGCCTTAGCCCTTCACTACACAGTGCACACAGTTCCTCGCTCACGTCCTGTCGCTCCGCCGCGCCAGCCGCCCTGCCCCTCATAGCCGCGCGCGGCACCGCCGGCCCCAGCGCCGAGGGAATGTGACGGCGACCGCGCCTCAGGTTAGCCTCACCTCGGCCGGAGCCAGGGCCCCGCTCCGCCTGCCGCAATGCCGCGTGCCGCCGCCGCACGTCCGGGCGGTGGCCACGGCGCCGCGGCGTCCGCAGACCGGGGTGCAGAAGCGGCGTCCGCGGCGAGGAGCCATGACTGAGGCGGCGGCGGCCGCGCCTCCTGGCGGCCCGCGGGGGCGGCGCGGCGGGCGCCCCCTGGCGGCGCGCCGGGGCGGAGCGGCCCTTCGCCGCCGCAGCCGCAGCCGGCGGAGGCGCTGCTGTCCCTCCTCCCCGTGTCCCCGGCGCTCGCCCGCTCGCTCGCTCGCTCCATTCTCCCTCCGCTTCAGATTAAAGGGGGGGGAGGGAAAAGGAGCTCGGCCGCCATTTTCCCAGCGCCGCCGCCACCGCCGCCACCGCTCGCCGAGCCGGCGGGAGAAGCGAGCGCCGTAGCGAAGCCGACTCGTCTCGCCGCGGCGGCGCGGGGGGCGGCCGGAGCGCGCTCCCCGGCCCAGAAGAAGCGCCCAGGGGTGGCGGCCGGGTGCGGGCTCGGGCTGCAGACGGCGGCGCTTGTTTGTGCGGGGCGGGGGGGCGGCTTCACCCTCTGCCCCCGCCCGCGCGCCCGCGCTGCGGCCCCCGGCCGTGCCCAGGCCCGCCGAGCGGAGCCAGGCCGGAGCCGGGCCGAAGAGAAGAAAAGCGGCCGCTCCCCGCCGCCGCCGCCGCCTTCCCCTCCCCCTCCGCCTCGCCCCCCCGCCCGGAAAGTCAGGGCGGCTCCGGGCGCCGGGGGGGAGGAGAGCGGCGGCCCCGCCGAGCCGCCCGCGCCCCCGCCCGCCGCCCGCGGCGCCCAGGCCGGGGGGCTGTTTGCAAACTGCGCCCATTTTGTGGGGCCGAATCCGCCCGGGCTACGCTCCTCCATCACGTGGTAGGTGCTGCTGCTGCTCCTCTCCTCCTCCTCCCGCTGCCCTTTCTCCTTCTCCTCGCTCTCCCCGTGGCTCCCATTTCTCCCTCTCTTTGTTAGTTGTAACTAGAAAGGCAGGGCAGGGGAGGAAAAAATCCCCGGAACTTTAAATGGCCTCTCCGGGCTTCCCCGCTGCGGGTCCGGGCTGGGAGTCGCCCCAAGGGCGGGGGTGTGCGGGGGCCCTTCCCCACCAGCTGCCGCCTCGTTCGCTGGGCTTTCCTTTGGCGTTCTATTTAAAAAGGCGGCCTGAAGATCATGGTTTATTCCCGTAAAAAAAAAAAAAAAAAAAAAAATCCAAAACAAACTCTGGCTCTCGCCTTGAACTTCTCTTGACTGCAAAAGGCCTTTCTTTGCTCGAACACACATCTTGCGCGTTTCACGGTTTGTATCCCAACTCTTGATTGTTTCATTTATTTATTATTTTTGTTGCCTGTAAATTGAGGTCACTTACATTTTCAGATATAGTCCCCCTCAGGCGGACGTGTTTGGTTTCTTTCTTTTGTTTATTTTTTTAAACTAAAGAGGAAGAAGCATTTATTTGCTTTTAAGTGAGTTGGAATCTTAATGTCTTTTGGGGGGCCTTTTCCGGCTGAAGGTCTTTCGGTTCTCAGCAAATAGTTTGTTTTCCATATGATAAACAGCCATACTCTCTTGTTTTACGTAAAAATTCTTTTGTTTTCCAATGTTGGAATTTCAATGTGATTTTTTTGAGAAACATGTTACTTAACTATTGCTTATTGATTGCTTTAGGGGAGAAGGGGTGACACGATGGCGCCACTTTAAATCGCTCTCTTTCCTCCTCTATGTTTCCCCCCCTTTATCCTGGAGGTCACTGGAGCATTTTCCGTGACCTATTAATAAAAACTGCACTTGAGGGTGTTAGCGGTACAACTCGCAGGGGCCAGAGTTTGGCACCTCAAGGGTCTGGAGACCCGAATTCCGCGGTCCTCAAAGTTCCGAGAAATCTCTCTAGTCCTTCAACCTCGTCTCCCCTCCATTCACAATCCTGGTGTTGCCATCTCCTTTGTCACGTGGCTAGCAATCATTGTGTTTTTTTTTTGTTTGTTTTCGGATGTGTGTTTATATTTTAAATTGTAACTCAGAGGAACCTTCTCCGTCCCAGTTGGAGAGATCAAAATGTTTTAGTTTTTTTTTTTTTTTTCCCAGTTGTAGAGTCAGAGCATTTTAAAATAAACGATAAAATTACATAATCTTTGCCTTGCATAATCATGATATAGTTATAGATTGTTACTGAACTCCGTTTCAAAAGTACTGTGAAGCATGGAAAGTAGTACATTAGAATATTTTCCACTTCTCAGAATGTTTTGTAGTTTGTTTTTTCTCTGCTTTTTGGGTCATTTAAAGTGCCACTATTTACAAAGGCTTAAGTGGGTGTGTTTCCCCTCCCCCTCTTCTATAGGCTTGCTTTAGTTCCTTTTCTTACGTGCTGCCTTACCAATTTAGAAAATTTCAATTGTCTGCAGGCGTTGTCAGTTAAGACTTTTTTTGCTCCTAACAAGGGTGGATACTTTTTAGTAATAATTGTGTGTGTTTTTTTAACCTTAGAATAGTTAATATTTCTGTTGCAGTTTTGATTCGGAGAGCTTTTTGCTTTTAATCCTGGTTTAGAAGAGTGTTATTTTGTTACTGTAGTTCAGTTTCCCCATAATTGGATTAATTCCTACTATAAAATACAAAGTATATTTCTCTGTTGCTTCTATACAGGTTATCAGACACTTTTTCAATTAAAATCTGATGAGTTAAACTTTTTCGCAGATTTGAAATAATAGTGTTTCTTGAGTATGCCTTGATCTGTTTTCTCATGTATGTTTTCAATGGTTTGGGCCATTTTCTTTGCTAACAGTTACATCATGTCATGTGATATGTGCAGTGTGATGTGTAGTTCTAAAAATATGGCAAGGTAAAAATGCTCATCCCTTGGGAATTTAAAAAGTATGTTATAAATGTGAGATAACTATCCTGTCATGGAATTCTGAATTGGATTTTCCACTAAGTTTATCCAACAAAGTATACAACTCCTTTGACCTTTAGCATACTTGATATATGCTAGTGATCTCATAACTTGAGGTGATTGACTTTGTTTCTCAAATGTGAGTTACTTAGGTGGAAACATTAAATGTTACAAAGGTCTAAATTCTGGTGAAGACAGTTTCTGATAACTGCAATTAAATATATATGAAATAAGGATTTGTAATTTGTAACTGTACACAAGAGTGAACAGTTAAGTATTTTTAGAGCTTTTGTAGTCTTTGGTCTTTCCACCTATATCAATCTGTTGAAGAGAAATACTGAAACACATTCCTGCATCTTTCCTGAAAGCCTTATTCAGAACATTAGTACTTTTGTGCTTTACCACAGTGATATATTAAATTTTGCCTGCTTTTCTTTTTTCCTGCCTACACATAATATTTCTATGGTTAAACTTGCAGAGCACTCTTTGTTAGGTGACTTATCATTATCCTGTTTAAGAAAATCCTGGAAGCTAGAAAATGAGTAAGCCTTAGTTCACTTTTATCAAGGTGAAAAGAAAGGAAAATGACTATTGTCCATTTTTTTCCTTCAGACATTGCCAAAACAGTTCTGTCTCTGGTAATGCAACACTGTGACCAGTGTCTCTGTATCTGGATTTTACTGATTTGACCAGAGATTTTAATTGTATTTTTTAAGCAAATAAGTTCTGTTAGGTATGACTTGATACATGTAAGCTGTAAACATAGGGCCTTTGTGGTTAGTGATGCTTGAGAACGTATTTTAGTATTGAGTAGTTGTAGTTAGGCCTTTTGTGAATAAAGCTTAATTACCTTGTTATATTAGAAAAGCAATTTCTAAAACATTCTTAAAGCCATCAAATTAATTTATACTGGATTCTCGAAACAATAATCATAGGAAAAAAATGCATTTAAATAGTAATGCTTATTTTTATATTTGGCTTCTTTTGTGGGGTGGTTGGTAGGTAGGTGCTAGTTAATCCTTGGTGAGGCCATTAAGACACAAGATTGTTTTCTTTTTTTTTTTTTTTTTGCGGTACTGGGGATTGAACTCAGGGGTGTTCTACCTCCGAGCTACACCCCCAGCCCTATTTTTTATTCTTTATTTTGAAACTAGGTCTCACTAAGTTGCGGAGGGCCTCACTATGTAGCTGAGGCTGGCCGCGAACCCGGATCCTCCGGTCTCAGCTTCCCAAATGCTGGCTGGGATTACAAGCGTGCGCACCACGCCCGGCTTGATTTTTTTGATCTGGAAAGATGTATATATTTTCTAAATTTGTTGATCTCTTCCCTTCCCCCAAGGAACTCTGGATTCTCTTGAGTCTAGAGGCGAAGGAATAGTGTAGACTAAGCTATATGATAGTGATAACTAGTAGTTTCCCTCCCAAATGTACATTTTGGTCTTTTCCTATGACCCACAATTCTCCCCCTCAATCTGCAAGTAACACTCAGGGGTATTGCTTACCTCCTGTCTCTATTCTAGTAGCCTTAAAACGTTGGTGACCTCTAGTACAGTGGGGCATTTGTTTTTTCTAACTCACACTGTCTCTTATGATCATATTGTGGTTCACCTGAATTTTGATATCACATTTCTGGGAATAGGAAGTACAGATGAGAGTCTTACTTTGTGTTACTAATCATTATACTCTGGCAGGAATATTTTTGCACTTTTTTTTTTTTTTTTTTTTTGGTGGTGCCTATATGAATCTATTGAAGAGAAATACTGAAACACATTCCTGCATCTTTCCTGAAAGCCTTCCTTATTCAGAACATTAGTACTTTTGTGCTTTGCCACAGTGATATATTAAACACCCAGAGGTGTTTTACTTCTGAACTACACCCCTAGCCCTATTTTATTTGGAAACAAGGTCTTCCTAATTTGATGTGAGCCTCACTGAGCTGTTCAGGCTGTCTTTGAACCTGTGATCCTGCTCTCAAATATTGGGATTACAGGCCACCATGCCTGGCTTTGCACAACTTTCAATATGGTCAGAATCTAATACGCAGTTTATTAGGATAGAAACTATAAGTGTACATCTTCAGAAGCAACATGAAGACTCAATAACTAGTCTTAATATAGATTTCAAAAAACAAAAAAAACCCAAAACACAGTTAAAGTCCTATTTTAGGAAAAGGATGTGTTCCAAGTCTTCTTTGCACTGACATGGTAGGCAGGCCAGGTGTTTGGGGCTATTTGAGACATCTGCACTGTATTCCATAAAGTGAGTAAGCAGAAGACACGTGAAAATGTTTCCTGAGACCTAGACCAATCTAAGAAATCAAGGTGTAGATACTTAGTTAATATGGAGAAAGAGGGCAAAGGAAGGTGTATTTAAAACTAATCACTCAGTAAATAAGTGCTCTGTTCAGCCGGGTGTGGTGGCACATGCTTGTAATCCCAGCATTTGGGGTGTTGAGACTGGAGGATCCGGGTTCTCGGCCAGCCTCAGCTACCTAGTGAGGCACTCTGCAACTTAGTAAGACCTGGTTTCAAAATAAAGAATAAAAAATAGGGCTGGGGGGTGTAGCTCGGAGGTAGAATGCCCCTAAGTTCAATCCCCAGTACCGCAAAAAAAAAAGTGCTCTGTGATTTGTTTCTGTGTTAAACCATGTGCATTTATTTTAGGATGTAGGGTAAAATATAGTGGAAAAAATAAGCCAATGGTGTGTTTGATTTACCAAAAAGTTTGAGCTCCAAAAGCCTGCTATAGATGTTTCTTCTTAAGCCCGACGTGGTGGCCCATGCTTGTAATCCCAGCATTTGGGAGACTGAAACCAGAGGATCTGGGTTCGCAGCCAGCCTCAGCTACCTAGTGAGGCACTCCGCAACTTAGTGAGACTCGGTTTCAAAATAAAGAATAAAAAATAGGGCTGAGGGTATAGCTCGGAGGTAGAATGCCCCTGAGTTCAATCCCCAGTACTGAAAAAAAAGAAGATTTTTTTTCTTTATGTGTATGCTAAGCTCTTTCATTCTTGCTTGTGGTACTGAGGATTGAACACTGAGGGCCTTGTAACATGCTAGGCAAGTGCTCTACCACTAAGTCACACCCTCAGCACCTATTTATTCATTTATTAATTAATTTATTTATTTTCAGTAATGGAGATTGAACCCAGGGGCATTCTAACTACGAGCTAGCTAAATCCCCAGTCTTATTTTTCATTCTTTATTTTGAGACAGGGTCTCACTAAGTAGCTGAGGCTGGCTACGAACCTGCGATCCTACTGTCTCAGCCTCCCAAGTATTGGGATTACAAGCATGTGCCACCATGCCCGGATCCCTTTTTTTATTTTTGATAGGATAAAGGTAAAGCTAAAATGCAGAGTATGTGAAAACTAACTTCACCAAAGTAGAGAGCACAGTTCATACTTATGAAGTGAAAAACAAACTTGGGTAGTCTAAAAGAAAAAAAAATTTAAAGATTGTATATGAAGATTTTAAATCTTTATTCCATGGTGGAAGAGACCTTTTTAATTCTTGTGTTCCCATTCTCAGTAATGGAGATTGAATGGAGCACAGTGTGGCAAATAATAGTTGTTTAGTAAAAGTTACTGCAAGCCTTGGTTTTAAGCCAGCTCCATAGACTTTAACATTTGAGCACCTTATACTAAGGAATTATTTAGCTGTGTTTTATTGTTGACTGTGAACTTGCCCCCCCTCCCCCTTTTTCCCCCCTGGTTCTACTTATTTAGAATTAATGTTTTTCAAGCCGGGCGTGGTGGCACACGCTTGTAATGCTAGTACTTGGGAGGCTGAGCCAGGAGGATCCTAGTTTGTGGCCAGCCTCAGCTACTTAGTGAGGCTCTCAGCAACTTAGTGAGACCCTGTTTCAAAATAAAGAATAAAAAATAGGGCTAAGGGTGTAGCACGGAGGTAGAATGCCCCTGGGTTCAATCTTCAGTACCACAAAAAAAAGAAGAAAAGAAAAAATGTTTTTCCCCTAGCTGTTTTTGAGAGTCAGGAGATGTAAAGTGGAGGTAAATTCAGTGCCATTTTATCTAAATGTTATCAAAAACTCTGGTTCTTGTTGTTTGAACTGGAAATCAAAAATGATATCTTACTCTGAATTTTAAGTACAGTAGATTCTGGCCTTGTAATTGGGAAAAGTTGCTTGAGTGGCACCAAACTTAAACCTTTTTTACTTTTATTTATTTATTTTTTGAGGTACTGGGGATTGAACTCAGAGGCATTCTACCTCCTAGCTATACCCCCAGCCCTATTTTTTATTCTTTATTTTGAAACAGGGTCTCACTAAGTTGCGGAGTGCCTCACTAGGTAGCTGAGGCTGGCCGCGAACCTGGATCCTCTGGTCTCAGCCTCCTGAATGCTGGGATTACAAGCATGCGCCACCACGCCCGGCTCTTAACCCTTTTTTAAAAGGGAGCAGTTTAAGGTCAGTCTTGGTTAAATTCAACTGGAGGGGAAGTATGGGGGAATACAAAAGATGAATAACAATTTTGTTAAGATGTTAGGCCAAAAATCGCCAAGAACTGATGTCTAGGTTTTCTCCTGCAACTTGCTGTTTGGCCTTTGCGACTGCTTATTAGCACCTCCACCAGAGAGTGTGAAGGGATAGAGGCTAAAAGCTAATTAGTGAGTGTGGTGTTTGCTAGTATAGAGGCTTTATAAAATGCAAGTTGGTGTGGGGGGATGCCCCTAGCATGCTCTAGGTCCTGAGTTCAGTCCCTGGCACCTTACAAAATACTGGTCTGATGAGCTAACTATCAGGAATATTTCACTGAAGTGTTAATATAGTACTATGGAGAGTGGAGGATATTTGAAGACATTAAGAATATATAGGGTAAGCCTGGTGTGGTGGCACACATGCTTGTAATCCCAGTACTTGGGAGGCTGAGACCAGAGGATCTGGGTCAGCCACTTAGTGAGGCCCTCTGCAACTTAGTGAGACCCCGTCTCAAAATTATATAAAAATAGGACTGGGGGTGTAGCTTGGAGGTAGAATGCCCCTGGGTTCAATCCCCAGTAGTGCCCCCCCCCCAAAATGGTATATATATGTTAAAAACAGGACTGCAATTTATTTTTCAGTTTGTGACTTATTCCTTACCTCTTGTTTTTGGGCTCTCAAGAGGCTAAAAGAAGGATTTAGTATTAACTTTTTTTTTTTTTGGTGGTGCCCAGGTTTTGAACCCAGGGCTTCACACATACTAGGCAAGTGTTTTCCAACTGAACTACATCCCAAGCCCAGGTATTAATTTTAATATTTTTCTGGCATTGGGAAAAGTATTTTAATCAGTAATTCAATTTAAAGGGATAAGGTTGGTTTCTGTGGGATCTCTGGCATTTGGCTGTGAACTCCAAATAACTTTTTTTTTTTTTTTTTTAAATTGCTTAGACTCTTCAAGAAGTTTCAGATTTTAGGATTCTTCAGAAGCACTTATTATCGGTGTGTTAGAGATAAAAGTATACTTTTTTCTTTTTGTGGTACTGGAGATTGAACCCAGGGGCATTTTACCTCTGAGTTATACCCCCAGCCCTATTCTTAAAATTTTTATTTTGAAACAGAGTCTTACTAAGTTGATGAGAGTCTTACTGAATTGCTGAGGCTGTCCTCAAACCTGCGATCCTCCTGTGTCAGCCTCCCAAGTACTAGGATTACAGGTGTGTGCCACCATGTCCACTTCTCTTTGCCTTTTGTGAGCTGAAGACTGGTGGGAAATTGGAGTTCACTGAGAGGATAGAAATAGGATGAACACCATTACGAATACTTTGCTATGTGTAGTCATCCTTCAAAAACAAACTGCTCCTGTGTCTGTAACCACAGATAGGGCCGTACTTTTTATGTGTCTTGATCTTTTGAAAATGTAGGTTTTATTAATTCTTGTAAGTTTTTCAGTAAAAGAATTTTGCATATGTCTTTGTATACCCATGAGAACCTATCTGTTGAGTAGATTCCCATTAATGCAATAGGTAAAGGTTTGAGTAGTTGTGTTGAACACTTAATGATACTAGCTTCAAAATGCTGTATAGCTAAATTTGGTAGCTTAAAAAGTAGTTAAGCCAGGTGTGGTGGCGCAGGCTTGTAATCCCCATACTTGGGAGGCTGAGACAGGAGGATCACAGGTTCTCGGCCAGCCTCAGCTACTTAGTGAGGCTCTCTGTAACTTAGACCCTGTTTCAAAATAAAGAATAAAAAATCGGGCTTGGCTTGTAGCTTGTTGTTAGAATGCCCCTGGGTTCAATCCCTAGTGCCCCACATATAAAGAAAAAAAAAATTGCCAATCTAGGTACAGGAGCTTGGCCATGTAAATGACTGGATCATGAGGTGGTTGAGGTCCTAGATTCAATTGATACTTGCTTCTTGTTAGATTGTTACCCCTCGTGGTCAAACATTCCCTTAGTTCTCTATTGGATCGTCCTCTGATTTCAGCATAAAATGCACAGATTACTTAACATGTATTAACCTACTGTCTGCCAGGCACTCTGCTGCATGTGGGGGATAGAGATAAAATTAGCTATAACTCTCCATTTAAGATGGTCTAGCCTGGGGTGGTGGCACATGCCTATAATCTTAGGTTGAGGTCAGCCTTCACAATTTAGTGAGACCCTGTTTCAAAGTAAAAATAAAATAGAGCTGGGCATGGAGGCCCATGCCTCTAAGTTCAGTACTTGGGAGGCTGAGACAGGAGGATTGCAAATTTGAGGCCAGCAATTTAGCAAGACTCTTTTAAAATAAAATATTAAAAGGGCTGAGGTGTAGCTCAGAGGTACATCTCCTGGGTTCAATTCCCACTACCACAAACAACAACAAAAGTAAAAAAAAAAAAAAAAAATAAGGCTGGAATGTAGCCCAGAGGTAGAACACTGTTGGGTTCAATCCCCAGTAATCCCCCTGGTGTGGTGTGTGGAGGGGACAGACAAAATGGTTTGTTTTGTACTGGCAGCTATTGTACAGACCATAATGGGAGTGCAAATAAGAGCCTAAAGGGAAAGACCCCTGACTCAACCTGGAAGGAATGAGCTTGTAATCTTGGAGCTGAACTTTGAAACAGTACTTTGAGCAAAAGTGGAGGAGCATAGAAGAGCCTGAGATTCAAGTGGCTGTAGTGAAGTCAGGCTGGA